>BLSH010039881.1:72832-83169 GCA_018402905.1 Glandirana rugosa
TTAGTAGACGGTCCCAGACAGACCCTACCCATTTCCGAACTCATTGAGGGTTCGAGATGAGAAACGACAAAACGAAGCCCATGTTTGTCCTGTCCTTGAGTGTTATGGAGAACGTTTTTAGGAGGTTAAATCCGGGGGTCTTCCATGCGACATGATTAAGTTGTCAGAACACATGGGGTTTCACTGGACGGTCTCCCACCAGTACGTCTGAAAAGTCCTGAACATGGGCCCGTGAAATTCCGTACTTCTAAACCAGGGGAAAGGTGTCTTCTAATAGAGTGAGGTATTGTGAGTTCCTGTCCTGTTTGTACCCGAAGCAAAACAGCAAAGAGTAGAGCTTGGGAGTTACTCAAGCCTTTACCCATCCCAGACAGACCCTGGCAGATGATTTCCATGGACTTCATTGTCGAACTTCCACCATCCGAAGGTTACACGGCAATCTTTGTGGTTGCCGATCGTCTGTCCAAAATGGCCCACTTTCTGCCTTTAAGGAATACTCCATCCGCTGTAGAAACTGCCCAAATTTTCATTAAGGAAGTGATCAGATTACATGAGGTACCTACAAATATTGTATCGGATCGAGGAGCGCAGTTCACCTCACGCTTCTGGAGGGCTCTATGCCAGTTACTGCAGATCAAGTTGGCATTTTCTTCTGCCTATCATCCCCAGACTAATGAGCAGACTGAGCGCACCAATCAGACTCTGTAGCAGTACCTCCACTGCTTTACGTCATTCTCTCAGGATGACTGGGTATCCTTGTTGCCCCTTGCAGAGTTCGCTTACAACAATGCCAGTCATTCAGCCACAGGTCAGTCCCCATTTTTTGCCAATTATGGGTTTCATCTGTCTTTCCTGCCAGACCTCATCCCTGAATCCACAGTTCCAGTGGTACAAAGCACAGCAGACTTCTTGAGTCGGAACAACGGGGTCCTTCAGGAAGCAATTGCCAGGGCACAAGCAGACAACAAGAAGGCCTTCGACAAGAAGAGAAGGGGGGAATTGAAGTTGCAGCCTGGTGATCAGGTATGACTCTGTACATCAAATCTCCGGTTGGCTTGTCCTTCCAAGAAGCTGGCACCCAAGTTCATTGGTCCCTTCCCGGTGAAAAGAGCAATCAATGAGGTATCATATGAGCTTTCCTTGCCAGACTCTTTAAAGATCCATCCTGTATTCCACATTGCCTTGTTAAAACCTGCTATAACTGATCCCTTCTCTGATAGAGGATCCAGACCACTAGAACCTGTTCTCATTGATGGTAATGAAGAATATGAGGTGGAATCCATTCTTGATTGCAGGAGGAGACGAGGGCAAATCAAATTCCTAATAAAGTGGAAGGGTTATGGGCCAGAAGACAATTCCTGGGAACCAGAATCTAACATCCATGCAGGAAGACTAATCAGGGCCTTTTTCCGTACCCACCCAGAAAAAAGAACATCGATGGGCATCCGGAGGCTGCCTCTTGGGGGGGGGGGGCAATGTCAGGGATCCAGACGAGGGTTGCAATCGCGCACGCTTGTGTGCACGCGCACACGGATTCAAGCAAAGGTTCCCACGACCGTTCAGAGGTGCGCACATGTACGCATGTGCAGGGATGTTGTCAGGGCACCAATAGCAGGAGGACTCTAGGACCCAGAATCCGTCAAAGCAGGAGGGCTCTAGGACCCAGCATCTCTGCCAGCACATCACATGGGCCTTTATAAGGAAATCAGACGTTGGCTGAAGTGCTGTCTGATCTGCAGCTTGTCCGTGCCTGAACCTGCTACCTGCTGTTGTTACCTGATCTCCTACCTGCTTGACCCCGGCTTGCTTTGACCATTCTGCCTTCTCCAATCCAGACCCGGCTTGTTTTCACTCCGCTATTCTGCCAGCCTGATACCCGTTGCTGAAACGCAGCTTGCCTCTGACCATTCCTTGTCTGCTGATTCTGCTTGCCAGCTGATCCGTGTCTGACCCGGCTTTCACGCTTCTTCTGCCTGCCCTGCATCCAGCTTCTGTGATTACTGATCTGCTGCTGCCGTTCCTGTTCCAGCTGTCCGCTTCCAGCATCCAGTCTACAGCTGCTGACAGAGGCACTCTACCTCGCTGTGCTCACAAGACCACTGTCCCCACTCCAGTGGGCTCTGAGCCAGAGCTGTATGAGAGGTCTCCTCCTACGAAAGACAGGCTCTGCTACCAGGCACGTGGTTTCACTTTACACAGTGGTTCTCAACCCTGTCCTTGAGTACCCCCAACAGGTCATGTTTTCAGGCCTTCCATTATTTTGCACAGGTGATTTGATCAGTTTCACTGCCTTAGTAATTACCAGAGCCGTTTCATCTGAGGGAAATCCTGAAAGCATGACCTGTTGGGGCGCCTTGAGGACTGAAGTTGAGAAACACTGATCCAAGCAACAGTTTTCTAACCAGATGTACCTGTGTAGTGAAAACCCTACAATTTGAAATATACAAGTCCCTGGCTGCAATGAGCTTCCAATTTAAAGTCCAAAAATAACTTGCTTACATTACAGACTATTTGGACAAGAGACAAATAAAACACCAGCCTGTCTTTGAATTGTGGTGAGAAACCCACACAGGGGGAACATATAAACTTCAACACAAGCATTAGCATGTCGGGGATGTGAACCAGCGACCACTGGGGTGCTAGGCAGATTTTCTAGCCACTTAGTGAGCAGTGAGCACATGTGTAATATGCAATAGATTGTCGTAAGTATTGGGACACCTGCCTTTACACACACATGAACTATAATGGCAACCCAGGGTTCAGTATAGAGTTGGGCCACCCTTTGCAGCTATAACAGCTTCAACTGTTCTGGGAATGCTGTCCACGAGGTTTAGGGGTGTGTCTATGGGAATGTTTGACCAGTCTTCCAGAAGCCCATTTGTGAAGTCAGGCACTGATGTTGGATGAGAAGGTCTAGCTTGCAGTCTCTCCTCTAATTCATCTCAAAAGTGTTCTGTTGTGTTGAGGTCAGGACTCTGTGCAGGCCAGTCAAGTTTCTCCAAGTTCTATCTGTTTCAGCTCTGTGGCTCACAAGGTAACACACTGCCTAACAGAACTTAGTTCCTGGGTTTGAATCCCAAACACACCACTTCATGTAGAGATGTTGTTTGGTCTCACTATATTGGTAAACATGGCTCAGGGCCTTACATAAATTATGTCTAAATGTGTATTTATGTGTAGGAGGGTTCCGCCACCATTGCAAATCTTGCCAGATAGCCAAAAGTATTGGGACACCTGCTTTTACACGAACATAAATTTTAATGGCATCCCAATCTTAGGCCATAGGGTTCAAATTTGATTTGGCCCACCCTTTGCAGCTATAACAGCTTCAACTCTTCTGGGAAGGCTTAGGTGTCCATAAGGTTTAGGAGTGTGTCCATGGGAATGTTTGGCCATTCTTCCAGAACTGCATTTGCGAGGTCAGGCACTGATGTTGGATGAGAAGGCCTGGCTCTGCTCTACTTCAGCCAAAATGTGTTCAATCTGGTTGAGGTCAGGACTCTGTGCAGGCCAGTCAAGTTCCTCCACCCCAACCTCCCACATCCATGTCTTTATGGACTTTGCTTTGTGCATTGGTGCACAATAATGTTGGAACAGGGAGGGGCCATCCCCAAACTGTTCCCACAAAGTTGGGAGCATGAAATTGCCAAAAATGTCTTGCTGATGCCTTAAGATTTCCCTTCACTGGAACTAAGGGGTCAAGCCCAACCCCTGAAAAACAACCCCATATCATAATCCTGCCCTCCACCAACAGATTTGGACCAGTGCACAAAGCAAGGTCCATAAAGACAGGAATGAGGGAGGTTGGGGTGGAGGAGATTGACTGGCCTGCACAGAGTCCTGACCTCAAACAGATAGAACACCTTTTGGCTGAATTAGACCAGAGACTGAGGCATTCTCATCCAACATCAGTGCTTGACCTCACAAATGCACTTCTGGAAGAATGGCCAAACATTCCCAGAGACACACTCCTAAACCTTATGGACAGCCTTCCCAGAAGAGTTGAAGCTGTTATAGCTGCAAAGTGTGAGCCAACTCAATATTGAACCCTATGGACTAAGACTGGGATGCCATTAAAGTTCATGTGTGCATAAAGACAGGTGTCCCAATACTTTTGGCTACCTGGCAAGATTTGCAATGGTGGTGAAACCCTCCTACACATAAATACTACATTTAGACATAATTGAAGTAAGGCACTGAGCCACGATTTAAGTTTACCAATATAGGGGAAACAAACAATGTCTCTACATGATGTGGCACGTTTGGTATTCAAACCCAGGAAGTTCTGTTAGGTAGCTGTGTTACCTTGTGAGCCACAGAGGTGACATAGATAGAACCTTCCTACACACATATACTGCATTTCTTTGGTTATATAGGTGATGGAATTACATTAGTCAGGAGTTATTCTTTTTAATTTATTCTGTGATATTTGTTGGTTCTTGGTGATGTCAGTGTAGAATAGTGATGTTACCCTCTGATTTTTGGATTTTTTTTTAGCTCAAATTAGGATCATTTGTAAATAATAAAAAATATAAAATAGTGACTCATTTTACAGAAGCAATGGTATTGTTTGTGGTTTGTAAAGACACTTGTGTTAGTTTGGGTAAATATTTTTGTGAGATGGACTTCAGCAAGTTAAAGTTACAGAGAAAAAAAATATTTTACCAAAACATGAAAACAGTACACATTCTTGCATTCTTAAAAACAAAATAGATTATGAAGTTGCAACATTGTTGCCAGGACAATTTCTTTGAGAAAAAGATTAATTTCATCTGAAAATGAAAAGGATTTATTTGGGGGAAATAACAATTGTACCATTAGAATGAATAGCTGAAACTTGCATTGGGCTACATAACTCTCATCTTCACTCACAAAAAAGCTGTGTAAAACAGCTCTCATTTTGGTATTTAGTACACCTCCATGGAATTACTGCATGAGAGTTAAAAAGTGAGTTGTTTTGTGCTCAGCTGTGCTAAGCAAAATACGGTTTTAGCACTATTTACCGCAATTTGCAGTAATTACCGTGAACAGCGGTAAGTGTGCCACTAATTAGCAGTCGGTGCTATAGTAAATAGTATAGCAAATTTCGGTAAATAGCGCTAAAACAGTATTCACAATAGTGCTGGCGGCAAATAACTCCCAAACTCAAATTCACAATAGCTCCCAGGTCACAGATAACACCCAAATCCTTACTCTAGTCAGGACCTGGAGTAGTGCACATAGAAATAATGTTTAGAGCATGAGAATGATCCCCTAAATTGTACTAAAATATGCGGTATATTGTTTAAAGATAATCTGCTTTTAAACTGTGTGAAAAAGTGATTTCTACACTGAAATATCTTTAAAAGTCCAAGAAGAGATAAATCCCCTGTCTCTTTACATTCAGGTGCTCAGCATAGCTGAGCACAACTGAGCATGCTCAGACACAAAATTACTCATTTTTTTAACTCTCATGGAGTAATTCCATGGCGGTATATTAAATACCAAACAGAGAACTGTTTTACACAGCTTTTTTTGGGAGTGAAGATGAGAGTTATGTAGCCCAATGCAAGTTCCAACCATTCATTCAAATGGTACAATTGTTATTTTCCCCAAATAAATCCTTTTCATGTTGAGGTGAAATGTATCTTTCTCTCAAAGTAATTGCCCTTGCAACAATGTTGCAGTTTTGATAAGCTATTTTGTTTTTAAGAATGCAAGAATGTGTAATCTTTCCATGTTTTGGTAAAATATTTTTTTCTCTGTCGCTTTCACTTGTTGATATCTATCTCATAAAAATATTTCCCCAAACTCACACAGGTGTCTTTAAAAACCAAAAGCAATACCATTGCTTATGGAAATATAAAATTAGTCCCATTTTTTTATTGTTTATTCTTTCCAAATGATCTTAATTTGAGTCCAAAAAATGTGATATGTGTACCAACATCAGAAATAAAAATGTAATTACCAAAAATCTGAGAATAATATTACTATTCTACACTCACGCAGCAAGCGCCACCAAATATCACAGAATAAATCAAGAATAACTCCTGACTAATGTAAATCCCATATTTTTGCGGGTAATGCAGTATCTGTGTATTTAAGTGTAGGAGGGCTTGACATGCAGAAGGGGCTTCACAAAAGGTAAAAATTCTGCCTCCCATTGCATTGGTATGCTGATGCCTTAACAGTTCCCTTCACTGGAACTAATGGGCCAAGCCCAACCCCTGAAAGACAACTCCACCATAATCCCCCCTGCACCAAATGATTTGGACCAGTGCACAAAGCAAGGTCCATAAAGACATGGATGAGCGAGTTTGGGGGTAGGAACTTGACTGGCCTGCACAGAGTCCTGACCTTAACCAGATAGAACACCTTTGGGATAAATTAGAGCGGAGACTGTGAGCCAGGCCTTCTCCTCCAACATCCATGTCTTTATGGACTTTGCTTTGTGCACTGGTGCACAATAATGTTGGAACAGGGAGGGGCCATCCCCAAACTGTTCCCACAAAGTTGGGAGCACGAAATTGCCAAAAATGTCTTGCTGATGCCTTAAGATTTCCCTTCACTGGAACTAAGGGGTCAAGCCCAACCCCTGAAAAACAACCCCATATCATAATCCTGCCCTCCACCAACAGATTTGGACCAGTGCACAAAGCAAGGTCCATAAAGACAGGAATGAGGGAAGTTGGGGTGGAGGAGATTGACTGGCCTGCACAGAGTCCTGACCTCAAACAGATAGAACACCTTTTTGGCTGAATTAGACCAGAGACTGAGGCATTCTCATCCAACATCAGTGCCTGACCTCACAAATGGGCTTCTGGAAGAATGGTCAAACATCTCCCATAGACACACTCCTAAACCTTGTGGGCAGCCTTCCCAGACCAGTTGAAGCTGTTATAGCTGCAAAGGGTGGCCCAACTCTATACTGAACCCTGGTCTGCCATTATAGTTCATGTGTGTGTAAAGGCAGGTGTGCCAATACTTAGGACAATATATTGTATATTACTTGTGACACTGAGCATGGCTATGGACTTAGGGCTGGTTCACACCACAGAGATGGACAAGACATGTGCTCACTGCTCACTAGCTAAGTTGCTAGCAAGTCCGCATAGCACCCCAGTGATCACTGGTTCACATCCCCGACATGCTAATGCTTGTGTTGAAGTTTATATGTTTATATGTTCCTCATGTGTGGGTTTCTCACCAAAATTCAACAACAGGCTGGCATTTTATTTGTCTCTTGTCCAAATAGTCTGTAATGTAAGCAAGTTATTTTTGGACTTTAAATTGGAAGCTCATTGCAGCCAGGGACTTGGATATATTTAAAATTGTAGGGTTTACACTGCACAGGTACATCTGGTTAGAAAACTGTTGCTTGGGTCAGTGTTTCTCAACTCCAGTCCTCAAGGCGCCCCAACAGGTCATGCTTTCAGGATTTCCCTCAGATGAAACAGCCGTGGTTATTACTAAGGCAGTGAAACTGATCAAATCACATGTGTAAAATAATGGAAAGCCTGAAAACATGAGCTGTTGGGGGAACTTCAGGATAGGGTTGAGAACCACTGACTTTAAAATTACGTATTGCAGATCCTCAGGTGAAATCATTTTGAACAGACAGATTGAAAGATACTGGTGGGTGTGTACTTCTATTTGGTGTGTGTCAGTGTGTTAACAATACAACCTATCTTATTTAAAGTATTTCAGTAGGGGGGTTGGTTTGGCCTGACAAGAGGTTTGGCCTGACAAGAGGCCAGTTTTTTGCTGTGGTTTTTGTGGGATAAGGAATGATATTGTGCATAATGACAAATGCCTCGTTAGAACTGTTTGTTTCCTGAAATTGTTGTGCATTTTAACCAACAAAAGTGACTTTATTTGACCATGCTGTCCGATTGGGGTGTGCATTGTTTGTTTTACCATGCATTATTCTAGGAGAAAATACTTCCCAATGTATGTGTGTAGAATGTGGGGTGGGGGGTGGAGGGTGTTATTGTTTGAATATGTACCTTTTTTAATATTATGTTGTGATGCTTTGTTAGAACGACTGTTAAGTATCTTACTATAATTTTGCAGCTAAAAATGTGATGTGGGTGTTGTTGAGTAGCCATTCTACGAAATGTGTGGGCTGTTATACACTGTGAAAGTAAAGCAGTGTCCACTGTAAGTTTAGTCCAATTTTAGATTATAAGCTCCTATGAGCAGGGCCCTTTGAACCCAATTGTTAACTGTTTTGCTAAATGTAGCACCATATATACTGTAGACTACTTTAATGCCAGTAAATGTGTACACAATTGTGTTTCTGCTGGCAAAATAAAAGGAAATTGATTTTGCTGGTTTGTTGTTTTTCTCTTTTGTAACTTCTTACTTTTTAATTAGTTTTGGGGAAGTGGATTACCTTCCTTAGGGCCGGTTCACACTGCTGCAGTGTCCGAGATCGGATGTGATCCACACCGCAGTGCAAATCACATGCGATCTCTGTGCTATGCAAATTCAGTCATACAGATAGTATGGCTGAAATCGCATCACAGTCGGACTAAACTTGCACAGGATCCTTTTTTGGTTCCGCATTGCACAGAGATCGCATGTGATTTTCACTGCAGTGCGGTGCGAATTTTGGACAACTCTGCAGTGTGAACCGGCCCTCAGCTCCAGTTCGCGCTGTGTGATATCGGATGTGATTGCAGTGCAAATCACATGCGATGTCCGTGTGGTGCAATTTCGGCCATACAGATAGTATGGCTGAAATTGCATCACAGTCGTGCTAAACTCGCACAGGACCCTTTTTTGCGTGGGCACGAGAATTGAATCGCATGCGTGTTCACACTTATGCGATCCGATTCATGTCAGTTTGCACTGCAACATGCAAGCTGAAATGGGGGTGTCGTTAACTTTGCATTAACACTCCGCTCAGTTCCCATATAGCAGTGTGAACTGCCATGCGAGTCAGGTGCGATGTGGGAACCCGCAGTGGATTTGCAGGGTTCCCGCATCACACTAGTGTGAACCGGCACTGAGTAATCCTCTCATTTATATTTGCATAGTCCTTACAGATATACATCAGCAGAACAAATGCAGGAAGTGAAATGTGGCTGTAAACAGAAAGTGATGTGTGCATATGGGCTGGAAGCAAATGTGTGGTGACTCCAAATAAACAAATCAATGAACCCCACCCACACCAAATATAGCTACCACATTCTCCCCCACGTTGATCAAAAATGTCATTTCAACTTGCTTGCAGCTATAATGTATTGCTGGCTCCGGGCAATACAAAAAAAAAGGCATGGGGTCCCCCCCAATCCATACCAAGCCCTTTGGCTCAGGGGTGGACTTTAAGGAGAAGCACACGCCAATTTTTTTTACAAAACGGCGGGGGATCCCCCCAAGATCGATACCAGACCCTTATCTAAGCATGCAGCCTGGAGATTAGGATGGGGGGACAAGCAAGCCCCCCCCGGACCATATCAGGCCACATGCCCTTAACATGAGGGGGTATGTGCTTTGGGGCAGGGGGGGCTCTGCGCCCCCCCACCCCAAAGCACCTTGTCCCCATGTTGATGGGGACAAGGGCCTCTTCCCAATAGCCATAGCTGGTGGTTGTTGGGGTCTGCGGTTGAGGGGCTAATCGGATGTGGAAGCCCCCTTTAACAAGGGGGACCCCAGATCCTGGCCCCCCTATGTGAATGGGTATCGGTTACATCGTACCCCTACCCATTCACCTAAAAAGTGTAAAAATGTTTTTGAAAATGGAGACTTTTTTGTCCAATCTTTTATGTCAAAAATGTTAAAAAAGTGTCTTGCACTATACATTCATGGTCAATAGGGATGGTCCCCCCGGTTCGAGTCTAACATATGTTCGGGTTTTGCCTGTTCAGTGAATCCCGAACATTATGGGGTGTTTGTGGGAAATTCGAGCGCCCCATAATACAATGAAATTACGGGGAAATGCCGTACGCTGATTGACCAAAGCATGCACATGACCTGCATGCTTTGACCAATCACAGCACGCTCTGCTGTCGCTGTGAGAGCCATGATAGGGCAAAGGCAGGGTGCCTTTGGCCAATCATTGCTCTGTGGGTCTGAGTCTACTCCCACACTATATAAGGCCGCTTACACAGCGGCCGAATATAGTGAAAACATTTGCGGAGATAGCGACAGGGTAGGCAGTTTAGTTAGCGGCGTGTAGTTAGTGTTGTATACAGTGTAGATAGAGTATATGCAGGCAGTGTAGTATACAGTGTAGATGGAGTATATACAGACAGTGTAAGAATATATATGTACAGTATGTTATATATAGATAATATGCTGCATTCAGTGTAGACTATATACAGTGCATGCTCGGTTAAGGGCCTGGCATGGAT
>BLSH010039881.1:86460-106890 GCA_018402905.1 Glandirana rugosa
CAAAAAAAAAAATAATAAAAAATGATCATTACCGTCGCTAGACGCTAAAAATCGCCATGACGCTATAACGTCGTCTGTACAGCCTGGTAAAACTATGAAAAAACCCTGGTAACCTTAAATACGTCGCTAGTCACGATATTTTTACGTGACTAATGACACATTTACGGTAACCGTCACTTCCCCACTTGGACATCCCCCGCGACATTCACAATTGACACAAGGGATTGACACAAAATTGACATAACCACGACCCGACCGTCCCCCTCCTCTCACTAGTGCCGAAGGTCATTTACACAGTAATCAGTGCATTTTTATAGCACTGATCGCTGCATAAATTCCAATGGTCCCAAAAAAGTATCAAAATGGTCCGACATGTCTGCTGCAATATCGCAGTACCGCTAAAAATCGCAGATCGCTGCCATTACTAGTAAAAAATAATAAAAAAAAAAACACTTTAAATGAATTCTCAACATCCGTAAATGCGGCAAGTTTTGCGCAAACCAATCAATAAACGCCGATTGCAATTTTTTTTTACCAAAAATATGAGGAAGAATATAAATCGGCCAAAAACGATGAAAACATTTTTTTTTATATTTTTTTTTTTGGATTTGTATTTTAGCAAAAAGTAAGAAATTTGGGTTGTTTTGCAAAATTGTCATTCTTCTTTTGTTTATAGCGGTGATCAGAAATGACGCAGAGGTGATCAAATACCACCAAAAGAAAGCTCTATTTGTGGGAAAAAAAGGACGCAAATTTTGTTTGGGTACAACATGGCATGACAGCGTAATTGTCAGTTAAAGCGACGCAGTGCCGAATCGCAAAAAATGCTCTGGTCCTAAAGTGTGAAATCCTTCAGGGCTGAAGTGGTTTAAAGCAATTCTAGCGTCCAATTAGATTGTATTGCTTTTACAAGCAGTGAGAAAGGACGTCCTCCTCCCTTCTCGCCACCTTCTGAGGCTCTCCCAAATCATTGGGAGACTCTGAATGTTCAGCCAGTGCTTCTGCTGGTTTACCACAGAGCTCATGAAGGACTGGAAGGCCCCCGATGAGCTCTATGGTATAGGAAACTGGAGGCAACAAGCATTTTTGTCACTTCCAGTTTCCCGAATGTAAACAGCACCATTTTTACATTTGGAAAGCATCTGAACACACCGATCTTGGTGTGATCAGATGCTTGTAAGAGCAGAGGAGACATCTGGGGTCTAGTAGACCCCAGATCTCTCCATAAAGAGTACCTGTCACTGCCTATGGATGTCACAAGGGATGTTTATATTCTTTGTGACAGCAACCAAAGAAATAATAAAATTAAAGAAAGAGTGTAAAAAAAAAAAAATTATATATATATATATATATATATATATATTTTTTTTTTTTTTTAAAGCACTCCCATCCCCCCGTGTTTACATTCAAAGGCAAATGCATGTGTTGGTCCCGTGAACGTCAGAGCAAGAGCAATAATTCTACCACCAGACCTCCTCTGTAACTGTAAACTGGTACCCTGAAAAGGCTTTTAAAGCATCGTCTATGGCGACCCGGTTTGTTGCCATTCTAGTGTAATTGCAATTTTAAGGCATGACATATTAGATGTCTAGTTACTCGGCGTAACATCATCTTTTATATTTTACCAAAAAGTGGGTATTATATTGTGTTTGTGTGCATTAGAATTCATTAAAGTGTATTTTTTCCAAAAAAAATTTGCATTAAAAAAATTGCCATGCAAATACCGTGTGACATAAAACAAATTGCAAAACCCACCATTTATTCTCTAGGGCCTCTGCTAAAAAAAAATGATTTGGGGTTCTGAGTCATTTTCTAGCAAAAACTACTGATTTTTACTTGTAAACAAAAAAGACCTGATCTCCAAGTGAAAAAGGTCAGAGAGTTAAAATGAATGGGCTGCCCTAAATAAAAACATACAAAAGTATTGGCACAAAAAGACAGAGTAGTCCATCGAGTCTGCCCATTTTCTTATTTATTTATTTTTTTTATTTCTTCTGTTTTGTTTTGTTTCTTTTTTCATTAACTTTATTGTCTGAGTAGAGATCTATGTTTGTCCCAAGCATATTTGAAGCCATTTACTGTTGACAGTCTCACTACCTCTGTTGGTAGTTTATTCCAAGCATCAACTACCCCTTCACTAAAATAATACTTTCTAAGATTTGTTTTGAACTTTCCTCAAGTTAGTTTGAGGTCATGTCCCCATGTTCTTGATTTTGGTTTCATATTGAAAAAAACTGCCCTACTGAACCTTATTCACCCCTTGATGAATTTAAAGGTTTCAATTATGTGTCCCCTTTCCCTTCTTTCATCCAGACTGTACATATTAAGCTCCTGAAGTCGCACCCAATATATTTTATCCCCCAAACCTGTCACCATTTTTGTTACTTGTCTCTGGACTTGTTTTAATTTTATCACTATCTTTGTGTAAGTGAGGTCTCCAGAACTGGACACAGTATTCTAAATGAGGTCTCACTAAAGAATATTATAGGGGAATCAGGACATCCTTCCTCCTGCTGGTGATCCCTCTAGTGATGCATCCTAGAATTATATTCGCTTTTCCCACTGCCTGGTCACACTTTTTACTAATTTTGTAATCTAAAATGAGTACAGGCAGTCCCCGAGTTATGAACAGGTTAGGGACTGTAGGTTCGAATTTGTTTATAAGTTGGAACTGTTGATTTGTAAATGTAACTTCAACCTGTGCAGTGATGTGGGATGTTCCGGGCACTGCTGAGGCTGGGTTCACACATGTGCGGTACGAAGAGTTTAAGTTCGTTTAGTAGTTTTTCAGCGTTTCAGGTCAGTTTTTGATCAGGATCAGATCAGGATTGTATCAGTATCAGGTCAGTTTTTGATCAGGATCAGATCAGGATTGTATCAGTATCAGGTCAGTTTTTGATCAGGATCAGATCAGGATTGTATCAGTATCAGGTCAGTTTTTTATCAGGATCATATGTGAACAGGTACTCAGTGTGCAGTTGTGTTATTTGGGGCTCTTGTGGCTATGCTATACAGCACTGTGGGATGTGTCTGGCACTGCTCGGCTCGGTTAGTAAGTAGAAGTCGTTCGTAACTCGGATGTTCCTAACTTGGCAACTGCCTGTACCCCCAAATCTTTTTCCTCTGTAGTGCTGGCTAACACAGTACTCCCAATGTTGTACTCTCTCAGGGCATTCTTTTGCCCTAGGTGCATTATTGTCAGGGCTGGGCTGGGCCCTCTCTTCTCGTTGCTCAGCTGTCAGTTAATTGCCAGTACTCTTCATTCCACAGTGACTCACCTGGTCTTCATTTCCTGCTTGTTAGCTAGCCATGCTGGCTATATAAACTGCCTGGATCATATCTCCTGTGCCTTCGCCTTGGTCAACATATCCGGATACTCTCTGTTGTGTTTACCTGTTAAAGACTTTGCCTGGCTGACTTCCCTTTTAATTCCTGATCCTATTTGCTGCCTCTACTGCGCTGATCTCTGGACTCCTGTTTCACTGGCTCGTTCCGACTACCCGCTCTGGTTACCGAACTCAGGCTGTTTTGACTACATTTGCTCTGTTTGTACTATTTTACCATTTTATTAAAAAGTGTGATTTTTTTCTGCACTTCTGTCTCTGATTCAGGGTTCCTGACAGTAGGCGAAGGCCATGAATTCAAAAGATGCAGGCGATTCACTTTCTGGTAATATTTTTTCCAGATTGGATGAGCAGGATCGCCACTTGGATCAGTTTGCTATAGCGTTACAGACGCTCCTGGTTCACACTGCTCACCTGGATCCTCCCACTGTGGCTGTTCCGGTACAAAATGTATCGCAGGCCGTCCATGCTGCTGCTCCAGTCTCTGTGTGGGCACCTCTATAGGAGGTATGTCTAGTTCTGCTCCCCTTCCCCAGCGATTTGGAGGTGATCCAGTTCAATGCAGAGGGTTTATCAACCAAGTTGGGATATACTTTGAGATGCTGCCCCAGGCGTTTCCCACAGACAGAAGCAAAGTAGGCCTCGTGATTTCTTTGCTTTCTGAGAGGGCCTTGGCCTGGGTAAACCCTCTATAAGAGACGCAAAACCCCATCGTCCTGAGTTACCCAGAGTTTGTGGCTAAATGTAAAAGGGTATTTGACATTCCCACACGCTCCACTTCTGCTGCCAAGGGCCTTATGTCCATCAGAGTATGAGAACTGTTGCCGATTACGCCATTGAATTCCGTACTCTGGCAGCAGAGGTTGCTTGGAACAATAAGGCCCTCGTAGCTGCTTTTTCTCATGGTCTCTCGGATAACATAAAAGATGAGATAGCAGACCGAGACATACCCACTGAGCTGGAGAAGTTGATCACGTTTGCCATTCTCATTGACTCCAGACTATGAGAGAGATCCTTTCTTTAAGGAGCGTTTACTGAAGCCTCCTGTACATTTGGCTCTGAGCTTTGTAGTCCCACCCTTGTCTCCCTCACCTTTCATGCCTCCTGGTATCGAGTCTTCCAGTAAAGTAGAACACATGCAGTTGGGCTTCACACGTCTCTCTGCAGATGAAAGGCCCTATAGGAGGAGGGAGAGATTGTGCCTTTATTGTGGCCAGGCAGGTCACTTTCTGAAGTCTTGTCCTACCCATCCGTGAAATGCTTGCACCTGAGGTCCTGTAGGGTACAGACCTTAAGTGGCGTTGTTATGTCCCCAGTTATACTTAAGGATAAGCCCCTGGTTACCCTGTCTTGGTCTGAGTCATCCATCGAGATACAGGCTCTAATCAACTCTGGGGCTGCAGGCCTGTTCATAGATGGTGCTTTTGTGTCTAAGCACTCAATTCCACTGCAGCTTCATGCCACTGCACTTGCCATTGAGGCTATTGATGGGAGACCTCTACAGTCTGCCCGTGTGACTCATGAGACTGTATGTCACGTACCTGATGGTTGAGTCTGACTTATGCAGGGGACAACCTCTCTTAAGGCCCTGGTTTGCGAACCCCTGATAGTGTAGACAGGGAGCTCGGGAGCACAGAGGAGCACGAGGGCTGGACTGGGTCACTGGTGGTGGGTAAAGGTCCGCTGGAGCTCGTGCTTGGCAGAAGTGTGGTGATGCGGTCCGGGTCGGCAACGGGCTGGCGGTGCAGTACAGAAGGATGAGACGGACGGATGGTTGGGGTGCAGGCAGGGTCGGCAACATGCGGGCAGCAGAGGTACACAGGATCAGGCAGGAGAATGATCGGAGACAGGCCGGAGGTCGGGGCAGGCAGATAGCAACAAGTCCAAGACAAAGCGGGGTCACAAACACAGGAAGTCTTGTTCAATGTAGATTCAGGGGTCACAGTACACCGGAACGCTGTAGAACGGACAGCACCCACCGACAGGTGCAGAGGGCTCAAATAGCAATGTTTGGCGCCGTTTCTGGCGCGTGCGTGATCACGGGAGGGTCTGCGCGCACGTTCGCACCCACGAAACCGCATAAGCGCGCACGAACATGCCCAGGTGCGCGCATAGGCGCTAAGGACCGCTGAAGTCATGGATCTTCTCCTAACACCGTAGTGGCTCTTCACCATGAGATAATCCAATTCCAAGCCATTTCCTCACCTCATTTCCCAGTGGTTATTGGTTATCCTTGGTTACAAAGGCACAACCCCTCTTTTGATTGGCTTTGTGCTGAGGTTCTTTCCTGGTCGTCACAATGCAGTAAGACATGTTTTCAGAAAGTGGCTAAGGTCTTGTGCATCTCTTCACTCTCCTCCCTGCCGGAGGAGTACTGCGAATTTAGCAATGTCTTTGACAAAAGTCAAGCCGGTAGTTTGCCTCCACACCGGTCATATAATTGCGCAATTGACCTTCAACCTGGTGCCATACCCCCTCGTGGCTGAGTTTTCCCTTTGTCTGTCTTGGAGGACAAAGCCATGGAGGAGTATATTGACGACGCACTTTCTCGAGGATTCATCCGCAAATCCACGTTTCCTGCCTGTGCTGGTTTCTTTGTGAAAAAGAAGAGTGGTGAACTGAGACCTTGTATTGATTATAGCGGCCTCAGTCGCTTCCTGAGAGCAACGGTTTTCATGAAGCTTGATTTGAGAGGGGCATATAATCTTGTGAGGATCAAGGAGGGGGGTAATACCAGAACAGGCCATTACAAATACCTAGTAATGCCATTTGGTCTTTGTTGATAAATTCCTGAAAAACTGCTGGAGTGTTGCAATGTCCTCCAAGATTTGTTGAAGCTACGCGTGGTGGTTTATCTCGACGATATCCTATTTTCCTATTCCCTAGAGATCCACCATACAGATGTCTGCGGTGTGCTTCACAGGCTGAGAGATAATAACCTGTATTGTAAATTGGAGAAGTGCGAGGAGGAAGGAAGTGCATCGTGAACAGGGTTATGTAATTTCCACTTCTGATTTTTCGATGGACCCAGAGAAACTTTTGGCAGTTCTACAGTGTTCTGGACCTGTGGGTTTACGTCCACTGTAAAGTTTTCTTGGCTTTGCCAATTATTATCGGAAGTTTATTCGTAACCTCTCGTCTCTGGTCAAACCCCTGACTGATATGACCAGGAAGGACGGTAACTCACAGAATTGTTCTCTGGATTCCATTAGTGCCTTTGAGAGTCTCAAAGCTGCCTTTGTTTCTTCTCCTGTGTTGGTACATCCTGATCCTACATTACCTTTCATCCTTGAGGTTGATGCATCTGAGACTGGAGGTGCCCTTCTGTCTCAACATCTTACCTCAGAGAGCGCTATGCATCCTTGTGGCTTCTTTTCCAAGAAATTGTCTCCGAATTATGGTATCCAACCATTCAAGCTGCCTGATTCATTTGTTCCTCAGAGCATTCCTGCGTTGGAGGAGCATCTCCGTGGTCTTCGTTCCACTTGGGTACAGGTCCAAGAGCCTTGCGACATGCCAATGATAGGTACAGACTCCATACTGATCGCAGATGCCTACCTGTCCCTTCCTACCAAGTTGGGGAGAGTGTCTGGCTGTCATATCGCAACCTCAGACTCCATGTTCCCTCACTGAAACTGGCACCACGGTTTATTGGGCCTTTCCATATATTCCTTAGGATCCTTAGGATCAACCCAGTGGCTTATGCTTTAGACCTTCCTTTTAATATGTGTATTTCTAATGTATTTCATGTCTCCTTATTAAAACCTTTGGTATGTAACCCCTTCACCACCTCTGTACCACGTCCTCACCCAGTTCAGGTTGAGAACCATGAGGAGTATGAAATACAATCTATCATTCATTCCCATAGGTTCCATGGGCGCATACAGTACCTGGTTCATTGGAAAGGGTATGGTTCGAAGGAGCGCTCTTGGGTCTCATCCTCGGTCTGCTCCTCTCCTTCTCCGTGCTTTTCATAGATGTTTTCCCCTCAAACCTGGTGGTCCTCCGAGGGGGAGGGGTTGTTGAGGAGGGGATACTGTCAAGGCTGGGCTCGGCCCTCCCTTTTCAGAGCTCTAGTTGCTTAGCTGTCGGTTAATTGCCAGTACTCCTTATTCCACAGTGACTCATCTGGTCTTCATTTCCTGCTCATTAGCTAGCCATGCTGGCTATTTTAACTGCCTGGATCATATCTCCTGTGCCTTTGCTTTGGTCAACATATACAGATACTCTCTGCTGTGTTTATCTGTTAAAGACATTGCTTGGATGAGTTCCCTTCTGGTTCCTGATCCTGTTTGCTGCATCTGACTACGCTAATTTCTGGATTAAAGACTTTGCCTGGCTGACTTGCCTTCTGGTTCCTGATCTTATTTGCTGCCTCTACTATGCTGATTTCTGGATTCCTGTTTCACTGGCTAGTTCCGACCACCCGCTCTGGTTACCGAACTCTGGCTATGTTTTGACTATGTTTGCTCTGTTTGTACTATTTTACCATTTTATTAAAAAGTGTTATTTTTACTGCACTTCTGTCTCAGTCTGATTCATGGTTCCTGACAATTATTTTACATTGAGAAATATTGAACTGCAGTCTCCACTGCTTTGACCAATCTTCCAGCAATGTCAAATCATGTTCCATATTACAGACACCTCCAGGGATATCGCCTCTACTCCACTCCTCTGTGTCATCAGCAAAAAGACATACCTTGCCCAACAAAACTTTAGCTATATCACTTACATATAGATTAAATAGAACAGGACCCAGTACAGAGCCTTGTGGTACCCCACTAGTGACTGGTCTCTGTTCTGAGTGAACCCCATTTACAACCACACTCTGGGATCTATCCTTTAGCCAACTGCATATCCACTGAACCACCCAAGGGTTAAGTCCCAGCTTGTACAACTTTTGTATTAGATCGTTATGGGGAACTGTATCAAATGCCTTGCTGAAATCAAGATATGCTATGTCCACAGCGCCACCCTGGTCCAAAACACTGGTAATATAGTCAAAAAAGTAAATCAGATTAGTCTGACATGATCTGCCCTCAGAAAAACCATGCTGCCTTGGGTCCATTAAGTTGTGTATTATGATTCCATTAACTTGACTACAACTGATGTTAAACTCACTGGCCTGTAGTTGCCACCTTCTACCTTGCTGCCCATCTTGTGGATAGGTACAATTTTAGCTGTCCGCCAGTCTTTGGAAACTTCTGTTAGAAGAGATTGATTAAAAAATCCATTAATGGTCCAACAACTTTTCTCAAAGTTCTCTAAGGCCTGGTTCACCCCTATGCTTTTTTTAGTGCGTTTTCAGTTTTGCAGTCTACAGTCCATTTAACATGGTTTCCTATGGGTCATGTTCACACCTGTGCATTTTATGGAAAGGGCCAGGGACTTTTTTCTGATTTTTGGTTCCATAGACTTCAATGGATCAAAAATGTGTATTGAAAAACGCAAAATGCACCTGGAAATGCAAACTGCAACCTGCATAAGTGTGAATCAGGCCTCAGAACTCTGGGATGAATACCATCAGGTATTGCTTTATTAAGCTTTAACCAAGCCAGTTCCTCTGCTACCTCTGTCTCCAGAAATCCTAAAAATGAATTGTCATTACTAGAACCAATATAATTCCCCAACTTTTAGACATGTGCCGAGCACAAAAATGTGTTTAGTTTAGTTTCATTTCGATTCGTTATTTACATAAATTTGTTTAGTTAGATTTGTTTCATGGGTTTAATTCCTTTTTGGAATTCGTTTTGTTTATTTGTTTTCAAATTGATTCGAAAAGTTTTCGAATTCCAATTTTTTTTTCAAATTTGAATAGTTTTTGAATTCAAATTGTTTTTTAATTTGAACAGTTTTCGAAAATGAATCGTTTTCCAATTACCAAGGAGAGGGGAATATAACAGAAAATGAAAGAATATAATGTGGTGGAGTTGAACTGTTGTATTGTATTCTTTCGTTTTCTGTTATATTATTTTCTAGTCTATCGTTTTTTTCTTCTGTTCTATTCCTTTGTTTTCTATTCTATTTTGTTCTCTTTGGAAATTGGAAAACTATTCAAATTCAAGGACTTTTCGAATTCGAAAACTATTCAAATTTAAAAACTTTTCAAATTCAAATTTGAAAACTTTTCGTATTCGAATTTGAAAACTATTCGAATCCAAAAAGTATTCAAAACCGATTTGAAAATTATTCGAATTTCATCTGAATTATTTTTTCCCGTTATTTTGGATTTGTTTAAATTCAGTACTATTGTAATTGGTAAATTCAGATACATCTACTTGTTATTGTTAGTGCAATTTATTTCTGAGAAGACTGAATTGAAGTAATTGTTTAAATGATTTGCTACATCTAGGTCTCCCTCAACATACACTATAGTGTCAAAAGTATTGGGACACCTCCTCTTACACCCACATGAACTTTAATGGCATCCCAGTCTTAGTCTGTTGGGTTCAATATTGAGTTGGCCCACCCTTTACAGCTATAACATCTTCAGCTCTTCTGGGAAGGCTGTCCACAAGGTTTAGAAGTGTGTCTATGGGAATGTTTGACCATTCTTCAAGCGCATTTGTGAGGTCAGGCACTGATGTTGGATGAGAAAGCCTGGCTTGCAGTCTCCGCTCTAATTCATCCCAAATGTGTTCTATCGGGTTGAGCTCCGGACTCTGTGCAGACCAGTCAAGTTCCTCCACCTCAAACTCGCTCATCCATGTCTTTATGCACCTTGCTTTGTGCAAATCATTTGGTGGAGGGGGGATTATGGCGTGGAGTTGTTTTTCGGGTGTTGGGCATGGCTCCTTAGTTCCAGTGAAGGGGACTCTTAAGGCATCAGCATACCAGGATATTTTGGACAATTTCATGCTCCCAACTTTGTGGGAACAGTGTGGGGATGGCCCCCTCCTGTTTCAACAGGACTGCGCACCAGTTCACAAAGCAATGTCCATAAAAGCATGGATGAGCGAGTTTGGGGTGGAGGAACTTGACTGGCCTACACAGAGTCCTGACCTCAACCCGATAGAACACCTTTGAGACGAATTAGAGCAGAGACTGCGAGCCAGACTTTCTCGCCCAACATCATTGCCTGGCCTCACAAATGCTTTTCTGGAAGAATGGTCAAACATTGGCATAGACACACTCCTAAACCTTGTGGACAGCCTTCACTGAAGAGTTGAAGCTGTTATAGCTGCAAAGGGTGGGCCAACTCAATTTTGAACCCTACAGACTAAGACTGGGATGCCATTAAAGTTCCTGTGCATGTAATGGAAGGTGTCCCAATACGTTTGACAATATAGTGTATTTGTTGTGCCCAGTTTTCATCTTAGTGATAACATTGTATTTTTTCCTTCTATCACTAATGTACCTAAAAAATGTCTTTATCTCCATTCCTAATAGATTTAGCTATTTCCACCTATTTCTGTGCCTTGGTAGCACTGATAATGTGTTTGGCCTCCTTTTATCTATTTTAATATTGTTCTCTGTCAGCTACAACTTCTTTTTCCTTGAATCTCCTATATGCTTTTTCCTTTTATTCTTACTAACTTGCCTGACATACAGTGGGGAACTATTTGTTTGATCTCCTGCAGAGTTTGTAAGCTTGCCCACTTACAAAGAAATTAAGGGTCTATACTTTATATCATAGGTGTATTTTAAATGCTAGAAACAGAATATCAACCAAAAAATACAGAAAAAAAACACGATACAAATGTTATAAATTAAGTTGCAGTTCAGAAAAACATGATTTAGTACTTGTTGGCAAGCACAGAGGTAAGATGTTTCTTGTTGTTGGTTACCAGGTTTGCACACATCTCAGGAGGGATTTTGGACCACTCTTCTTTACAGATATTCTCTAAATCCTTAAGGTTTCTTGGCTGTCTCTTGGCAACTCAACATTTCAGCTCCCTCCATAAATTTTCTATGGGATTAAGGTCTGGAGAATGACTAAGCCACTCCATGACCTTAATGCGCTTCTTCTTGAGCCACTTCTTTGTTGCCTTGGCAGTATGTTTTGGGTCATTGTCATGCTGGAAGACCCATCCAGGACCCATCTTCAGTGTTCTGGCTGAGGGAAGAAGGTTCTCATCCAAGATTTTACAATACATGGCCCCGTCCTTTGGCCTCTCAATGCGGCAAAGTCAGCCTGTACCTTTAGCAGAGAGACAGCCCCAAAGCATAATGTTTCCACCTCTGTGCTTGACTGTAGGGATGGTGTTATTATGGTCATAGTCAGCATTTTCCTTCCTCCAAACATTGCGATTCAAGTTAATGCCAAAGAGCTCAATTTTGGTCTTATCTGACCAGAGCATTTTCTCCCAATCCTTCTGTCAATCATTTAGATGTTCATTGGCGATCTTCAGATAGGCCTGTACATGTGCCTTCTTGAGAAGGGGACTTTGCGGGCACTGCAGGATTTAAATTATATTGTGTTACCAATGATTTGTTTGGTGACTGTGGTCAGAACTGCCTTAAGATCATTCACAAGCTCCTCTTGTGTAGTTCTGGGCTGATCACTCACTTTTCTCATGATCATCCTTACCCCATGAGGCGAAATCTTGCTGGAGCTCCAGACTGAGGGCGACTGAGGGCTCCAACAGTTTTCTCCTTCTCTGCAAGCTTTTGCTTATGCTCTTGTAGCCCATTTCAGGCGTGTGCAGGTCTATAATGTTGTCCTTGATGTCCTTTGACAGCTCTTTGGTCTTGCCCATGATGGTGAGGTTTGAATGGAAAAAAGAGATTCTGTGGACAGGTACTTTTTATACACATAATGAGTTGTCGTTAGGAGAACCTTCTTAAATTGACAGGACGTATCTGTGTACCACATGAGCAAATAATGTGGCCAGTCTGTGGGAGCCAGGATTATTATTGGTTGGTAGGGGGATCAAATACTTATTTTACTCACTGAAGTGCAACTCAATTAATAACATTTGTATCATGTGTTTTTTCTGGATTTTTGGTTGATATTCTATCTCTATCATACACCTATGATAAAAATTATGGACCCTTTATTTTTTTTCTAAGTGGGCAAACGTACATACTTTTCATGTGATAACGCTGAGGAAATTACACTTTGCTACAATGTAAAGTAGTGTATACAGCTTGTATAACAGTGTAAATTTGCTGTCCCCTCAAAATAACTCAACACACAGCCATTAATGTCTAAATTGCTGGCAACAAAAGTGAGTACACCCCTAAGTTAAAATGTCCTGCATTTTTACCGTGATTTTGCGGTGTTTTGCTGTTTTTTTTTCCATTCACTGTATATAGCCGGTTGCTAATAAGCAGGCCGGCCGCCACTTCCTTAACAACCAATGAGTCATCCACTGTCAGCTGAATGTAAAAAAAAAAAAATTGCAGGCAAAAAAAAATTTGTGTAAGAAAACGGCGTGGGGTCCTCCCCCAGGTCCATACCAGGTCCTTGGGGTCTAGTATGGATTTGGAGGGGACACCCCCACGCCAAAAGTTTTTAAAAAAATGGCGTGGGGTTCCCCCAAAATCCCTACCAGACCCTTATCCGAGCATGCAGCCTGACAGGTCAGGAAAGGGAGGGGACAAGCGAGCGCCCCACCTCCTGAACCATACCAGGCTGCATGACCTCAACATGGTGGGGGTGCGGGCCACCCCCCACCCCAAAGCACCCCCCTCATGTTGAGGGCATGCGGCCTGGTATGGTTCAGGAGGGGGGGCGCTCGCTTGTCCCCTCCCTTTCCTGACCTGCCAGGCTGCATGCTCGGATAAGGGTATGGTAGGGATTTTGGGGGGAGCCCACGCCATTTAAAAAAAAAATTTTGACATGGGGGGTTGTCCTGTCCAAATCCATACCAGACCAAAGGGTGTGCTATGGTTTTGGGGCGGGGGAAACCATGTTGTTTTTTTTTCGTGAATTTTTTTAGCTGGCAAATTTTTTTTTTACATTCAGCTGTCAGTGGGGAAGCCCGCTGACAGCTCATGACTCATCGGTTGTTAAGGATGCGGTGGCCGGCTTTCCAGCCCACTCCTTAGCATCCAGCTATATACAGTGAATGTAAAGGCAAAAAAAAAAATTAGCGAAATGCAAATTGCGGAAAAATCGCGGTAAAAAACGCAGTAAAAAACGGGTCAATTGAAGTCTATTACATGCAAAAGGCTGCATTTTGCGGGAAAAAAAGTCCCCGACCCTTTACAAAAACTCAGAAGCACAAAAATGCATTGATGTGAACGTGTTCCATAGAAACCCATGTTAAAAAAATGAAATTAATTTCTGCAAAAAGCATCAAAAAACGCATTTGTGTGAATGGAGGATTAGGTCTGCACCCACACCTGCCTGCTGCCATTCCTGAGCAAGCTCTGCACTGGTGGTGCCCTGATCTTGCAGCTGAATCAACTGTAGGAGACGGTCCTGACGCTTACTGGACTTTCTTGGGCGCCCTGAAGCCTTCTCCACAAAAGCAGTTGAAATGTTTTTTATGGGATTAAATCTGAGTTCCAGCCCCCCCTCCAAAAATCAAAAGTCAGCAGCTAGAAATACTGTAGCTGCTGACTTTTAATATTAAGCCACTTACCTGTCCTGGAATCCAGTGATGTTGGCATCCCAGCCAATTTTTCAATTGTCTCTCGGGTGCTGTCGCCGCCATTCGTGGTAAGGGAAACTGGCATTGAAGCCTTTTGGCTTCACGGCCGGTTCCCTACTGCACATGCGCTGCGCTTTCTAACTGGCCTGGCGGTGGAGGGGGGCCAAACTTCCGTGGGATCTCACCGCATTTCGCCGCAGCCATGCCTTCCGTAAGTGGGGACCGGTACCTGTCAAAAACAGCTACCTGTTCCCCCTGAAAGGTGCCAAACGTGGCACCAGAGGGGGGGGGGGGGGGGAAGCAAACAAGTTAATTTTCATGGCAAAGAGAGACTTCATAACATTCTGGAGTATATGCAAATTGCCATCTTAAAAACGGAGGCAGCAGACTTTGTGAAAATGAATATTTATGTAATTCACAGAATTTTTTAAAATCCGTGATTTTTACATTTCCCTGTGAATATCCATTAAGAACATGCATAAAATAAATTCATGGTCAGATGCAGTGGCGGCTGGTGCTCGAAATTTTTTCAGGGGGGGTGGGGGCGGCAATCAAACCTGACCCCCCCCCCCACTCTCACTACATACCCCCCTCCTCCGAGAAGGGCCTTACCTTATGTGGGGAGGAGGTTGCGGAGGTAAGAACCAGGGCCATTGCTTCTCCTCCTAAGACTCCCAGACAATCGGGTCTCAGGAACCGCTTCCTGATTGGCTGGGAGGAGAAGCAGGAAGATATATTAATTCGCTAATGTCACACAACTCTGCACCCGGAGCCCACCCTTTTTTTAAGCCAATTAGAGCCTCAGGCCCTAATCACATGCTTCGAGAAAAAAAAAAAAAAAACACATTTAAATCCTATGGCCTGCATGGAGATTAGGGGCCGAGCGCATGCAATAGGTGGGCGCCTAATGAGCAGGCTGGCACTGGTCAGATGTAAAGATCACAGATTTTACAAACTGTCTGTGAATTTACTGTTGGTTGACTCCAGCTCACAGCCCCAGCTTTATAATCAGTTACAGCAGTTTTTTTCTTTTGGGGTAAACATTTTACATGAATAAATATAAGGTGATCATTGTAAGCAGCATTGCCAGTGGTAGATGGATTTTCCCATCCCTGTAACTGCTACATCTGCAGGAGAAAAAAAAAAAACAACAGACTTATTGACTGGATCACCAGATGAAAATAAAGGAATGAAAGCCTAAAAAAGAAAACAAATGCAGCCATCATATCTAAGATGTGGGAAGCTGCAATATAATAAATGTTTGTTTTTGTGTTTAACCACTTGCCGACCGCCCGCTGTCATGCCACCGCTGTGCGAATTGCCATAGCTATATGGCAGCTCCCGCAACTGCAGTTGGGGGCGGTAACGTGCCACCGGTGGCGCGCTCTCATGCCACTGCAGGTTGCATGATCGTGCCCGCGGGTCGGGTGGACTTGATGTCCGCCGGCGACCCGCGATCGCCTGTTACAGAGGCAGAACAAAGATCTGCAAGTGTAAACACGGTGGATCCCCATTCTGTGAGGGGACAGATGACAGATCTAATGTTTCCAGTGATCGGGAACTGTCAGATCTGTCATGCCCCTGCCAACCCAGCCCCCACACAGTTAGAACACAGTGAGGGAACAAAGTTAACCCCTTGATCGCCCCCTACAGTTTAGCCCCTTCCCTGCCAGTGACATTTATACAGTAATCAGTGGCTATTTTTAGCTCTGTATAAGGCCTCATACACACGGGCGTATCTTTAAAAATAAACAGAACGTCGGGCCCGACGTCAAGGAAAGAAAATCGGCGTTTTTTGGCGCTATGCATCGGCGTTAGTGAGCATCGGCGTCAATAGGCGTTTTTTAAAAGAAATCATCCCTCTGCTATTTTTCAACCTAAAAACGTCGGCGTCAAAAAACGCCGGTACAATATTAGTTGGCGTTTTGCGGCGTCGGCATCAAAAAATGCCAAAACGTTACAGCCTCAGAACGCGATGGCCGTGGGTTCTACTTTCAGCTCACTAACGCTGACGCCATCTACAGCTCAAAAATGCCAACGTTTTTATGGGGCCATTGACTAACATGGAGAGCTGCAAAAAACGCCCGTGTGTATGAGGCCAATGTCAATGGCCCCAAAAAATGTCAAAAATGTCCGATCTGTCCGCCGCAATATCGCAGTCCCGATAAAAATCGCAGATCGCCGCCATCACTAGTAAAGAAAAAAAATAATAAAAACGCCATAAATCAATTCCCATAGTTTGTAAACGCGATAACTTTTGCGCAACCCAATCAATATACGCCTATTGAAACTTTTTTTTTTTAACCAAAGATCTGTAGAATATATATCGGCCTAATCTGAGGAAGAAATTTTATTACATTTTTTTTTTGGATATGTATTATAGCAAAAATGAAAAAATATTGTTTTTTATAAAAAAAAATCGTCGCTCTTTTTTTGTTTATAACGCAAAAAATAAAAACCGCAGAGGTGATTGAATACCAAGAAAAGAAAGCTCTATTTGTGGGGGAAAAAAGGATGTATGGGTACAACGTTGCACGACAGCGACATTGTCAGTTAAGGCGACGCAGTGCTGAATCGCTAACAGTGCTCTGGTCAGGAAGGGGGTAAATCCTTCCGGGGCTGAAGTGGTTAATACTCCTTGTTTTCTTTTACTATACCCAAACCCAGGAAGAGCTCTGTCTGTGGCTGCAGTCTGGTGAAGTAAGCGATGCTAATAAACGTGTATAGATGACGTGTGGGGACACAGCTGGCAGGAGAAGTCCCTCTGTACACAGCACTGCTGGACGGTGCATCGGAGGGGCGGGGCCTGCGAGCTCCTCCTCCCGGAGAGCGAAGGCGATCCTAGCACTAGACGGAATGCAGAAACTCACCTGGATGACGTCACTAGGGTGGGCCGCCAGGAAGTGCAGCAATGGAGCTTATCTCTTCTTGGAGTCGGGGCACCGTGAGGGCTTATCTAAAAGGTGAGAGCGGGCTGTGTGTACACCTGAGGGACATTGCCTGAACCTGGAGGAGACCGTGAACTCTGAGGGAGGCTGTGTAGCCCTGTGTAGGATTGGTGGGGTTACTGCTTGCTCTATAGGACACAAAGCACTGATTTTATACCACCCGGGCACAGGGTGCTATTATAATGGGAGTGCTGTGTGTGTGCTTCAGGAATAAGGCACCATCACTGATTACTGCCATATGTGTCTGCTCTTTCCAGGTCTGGACCCCTCAATACAGCACTACTCATTTAAAGAATGGGCCATAACAGGACAGGACCTGCTGGATCTATCCCCCCAACACCTTGAGGCTTTGGGGGTGAAGAGCATTGGCCATCAGGAGGTCATACTGGAGGCTGTGGAGCAGCTGTGTGCCCTGGTAAGGTCATGCCTACTGTTTTAGCAAGGGATTGGTTCACATTAATGCAGTTCTGTGTGCCACGTTTGTTCGGGCACAGCAGCCCATTCGTTTGAATTAGCTGCTGTGCCTGCGTTTTCCTGCAGGAAAAGGGTTCTCGCACCCTTTTTTTTTTTTTTTTTTTATTATGCGGACGCGCAGAACTGTATGGTGCTTTGGTGCCATGTGATTTCATGTGCGGGGAAACAGCACAGCATTTTTCATTGTGTAGGGGTGCCATTGAGTTGAGGGCACCCCTGTGTGTTTTCTTTAACCACTTACGGACTGCCCACCGTTGTTATACTTCTGTACTTTGATGCTACATACCGTTGTTCTGCCATAACCCCGGTATTTTTAAAAATGGCAGGCGGTCCGCTTTCAGATAAGTGGTCTCTCCGATGGATTCGCCACAAGATCACTTTTATTGATGTCTCCGATGCTTACCGGATCCGTCGGTAGTGGCAGAGACGATCCGATCCTTTCCCCTGAGAGGCATGAAGTCGAGTGAGGAAATGATGGCCCTCACTCGACTCCATACCATTGGATGACAGAAGCAATGCTAAAAGTCGCTTCCACCCAATGGTCTTAAAGGGGAATTTTTTTTTTTTTAAATGCTTTTTTTTTAAATTTTTTTTTATTGCTTTTAGGTGTAAATGTTAGATCTGAGGTCTTTTTGATCCCAGATCTCACATTAAAGAGGTCCTGTCTTGCTTATTTCTATTACAAGGGATGTTTATATTCCTTGTAATAGGAATAAATGTGAACACTTTTTTTTTTTTTTTTTTTTTAAACTTAAACAAATAAGGAAAATATTTAAAGCGCCCGGTCCCTCCGAGCTCGCACGCAGATCGAACGCATACACAAGTCGCACCCACATATGTAAACGTTGTTCAAACCACACATGTGAGGTAGCGCCACGATCGTTAGAGTGAGAGCAATAATTCTAGCACCAGATCTCCTCTGTAACTTAAAACTGCACCACATTTTGTGTGGGTGCCGCATTCGATTTTCTCACGCTAAATTGTTAACCTAGCCTTAGGCCTGGTTCGCACCTATGCGTTTTGCAGAAATGCACTACAGTCCATTTAACATGTTTTCTTATGAGTCACTTTCACATCTTTATAATGCGCAAGGGGAGCAGTGCCAACTAGATGTTGGACCAAGAGTCCTGGAAGGACAATTCATCTAAAGTCCACCAACTGTAGTTGATGGTAAAGTCCCCCACACCAACTGAAGTGAAAAGGATAATGAATGCACTGATCACCGCTGTGTATGAAAGGGCAACCCTGCTTACCAGAATATGTTGACCCTCAGATTATAGAAGGGTCAAAAAATGCGTATGTAGAAACTAAGGCAAGATGAATGGACCACCAGACGCCTATTGTAAACCTCGCTATGGCTCCTTAGAGAAGATGTGAATCAGAATCCCAGGACAGGAAGCTCGTACTCCAAACAGTAGGTGTATATAAAGTAGCCTTTTCCGTCAAAGGATACAAGGACACAACAATAGTGCAGTATGTCTAAAAAGCTACTTTAATAAAATATTATTGCACTCACATTCATAAAAATAAGAACATGCATATCTGTACAAAAGCTAGCTGCGGTATGTGGCTTGCTTATGTCATGTCGTCCTGTCCCGCCCACATTCACATCTGTGCATTTTTTGGAAAGGGTCAGGAACTTTTTTTTTTTTTTTTTTTTTTCCTGCAGCGGGTTGCGTTTTTGGTTCCACAGACTTCAATGGAAATGCAGCAATTGTGTTTTGATGCGCTTTTGCTGGTTTCTCTCACTAGACAACAAACCCCTCCCCAAAACGCATCAAATGCGTCTGAAAAAAATGCAGATCGCACCTGGAAAACACCTCAACCGCAATCTGCATAGCTGTGAACCAGGCCTTCGACTTCAGTCACGTGTATGTCCATGCTAAAGGCTGTCTTCACCCGCACGGGATGCTCAGGTGTTTTGTGCATCCAGATGTCCGCAGTCTCCTCCATGTCTATTGGAATGCAGCAACTGGTTCCAGTTCAACAGCTGTGTAGGTGCGTGTCTCCAAATGCAGTATACATTTGGAGACATGCACTCGGACCTCCACAGCTGTCATATCTGGGCCAGCAGACAACCAGCTGCCTTCCAGTAGACATGGAGGGGACTACCTGCATGCGGATGCGCAAAACACATGTCCATCCCATGCGATCGAAGTTGGCCCTTCGCACATATGTACGCATAAGTATACCTGTGTGAATGACTCGTAAGGCCTCATGCACATTAGCATCTGGGCCTATGTGCATGAGATCTTGACATTTTCGGTGCTTGGGAGGCACAGGTGCAGAGTCCATCCCACTACCCGCAGCCTGTCAAAATCCATAACAGGCTAAAATGCATGGTGGCGGTACTTTTGTTTACTCCTGTGTTCTGGGCAGTTGCCACGTATTTTAGCCTGTCAGATTTTGACATGCCACTGGCTGTGGCAGTAGATGCTGCACCTGTGCCTCCTGGATGCCGTAAAACATGGGCTTAACCACTAGTGTGCAATGAATCCTAAAGCAGGGCTTGACAAATTTGCTGTGAATCTAGGAGCCAGTTTTTTTTAGCGTAGTGTGGGTTGTTAACGCAAATTACAACTTGCTTACAACAGAGCAGCCAGTCAATAACTCCAACATAGCACCGTTACATCAGGGTTATAGGCTGGCCAGAAAGAGTGACACTAAAAACCTGTATAGGTTTATAGGGGGAAACTCCTCCTTATTATGCCTAATGCATTGTGACTGCGGCATATAACCCCCCCCCCCATCTACTGCCTAATGCAGCTTAAGGGTGGCTATTGGTGGGTGGCAAAAACGTGTCTCTACTTCACATTTTTACCACCCAACTGCACATCTAAATGAAGCCTTTAAATAAATTACAAAAAAAAGGTGAAAGAAGTATTCCAGTGCTGCTGATCTGCCTCTTTGCAGTCTCTTCCTGCCTACATGGGTGTCCCCCCACGGTGACTTTTCATTGCTCTGGTGGGTTTCCGGTCACCATGAAATACTGGAGACCAGCAGCACACAAAGAGTGGTAATTGTTGATGGTACACAAGGCTTTATCACAATTTGCTTAGAATAAAGATCATAATTCTCGCAGTGTAACATCATCTTTCACATCAATTTACTGTCTTTTATTTT
>BLSH010039881.1:131011-153581 GCA_018402905.1 Glandirana rugosa
TATTTTTTTTTTTTTTTCAAAAAGAAGCAAACACAATGTTTTGTAACATTTATTCATGCAAAAGAGGAAGTGACTACCCGTAACTACTCTGACGTGACTGCCCGTGACTACTCCGTGATGACTAACCGTGACTACTCTCCAGTGTATACGTCGTGATTTTACATATACACCTAAGTTTGTCACGTCATATTTCTTCTATTATTTTGTCGTCGACTTGTGATTTCCATTAAATAGGTTTAGGAAGTTAGTTTTCATCACAACTCGCTTGGGCCTGACATTGCAAGCCCAGGCATGGCTTGAAATCCCACAGGCACCGTGCCTGGGCCTGTAAAGTTTTTAGCAAGCCCAAGCCAGCCCCGGACCGAACCCGAACGATTTTTGAAATGTCCGGGTCCGTGCCACGGACACCCTAAAGTTCGGTACGGACCCGAACGTTACAGTCCGGGTTCGCTCAACACTACTTTTGATTGAAGGATTTGGATAAATTACCTTTAGTGTTCAGCTGCTGTTTTATTATCTTCTTTATACTGCACTGTTTGAATCCACATATACATTTTAGTGCTGCATATGTGACCTCTCATCAGTGCCAATCAGTAGTGCCTCATCAGTGCCCGTCAGTGCAGTCTCATCAATGCCCATCAGTGAAGGAGAAAACGTACTTATTTACAATGTTTTGTAACACAAACGAAGAAAAACTTTTTTTTTTTTTTTATCTGTAGCGCAATAAATAAAAACCCCAGAGGTGATCAAATACCACAAAAAGAAAGCTCTATTTGTGGGAAAAAAATTGATTAAAATTTTGTTTGCGTACAGCATTGCATGACCGCGCAAATGTCATTCAATATGTGAGAGCACTGATAGCTGAAAATTGGTCTGGGTGGGAAGGTGTATAAGTGACCAGTAGAGCTGCACGATTAATCATATTATCACCATCTCAATTCACCCGGCCCCCCCCCCCCCCCCTGCGCGATCTCCATCACATATTGCCACGATTTTCAGTGCAGTTAATGGAGTCCGACTTGCTGGGCGACTCGGCGCGACTTGACTGATAGAAGTCAATGCAAGTCGTCTGAAGTCTCCCAGGGAATCTTTTTCTATGTCAGAGCAACTTGAGCCTCTCCTATCTGGGCAAACTGCCAAGTCTGATGTCATTGTTGATAAAAGCAGTAAAAAATACTATGTTTCAAAGGGCTGAACTCAGTGTATAGAAGAGTTTAGTTTAACCATTTAAAGACTAAATCTTTTCTGACATTTGTTGCTTACAAGTAAATATCCAGTATGTTCTGCTAGAAAATTACTTAGAACCCCCAAACATTATGTTTATAGTGTTTTTTTTTTTTTTTTTTTTTTTTTTTTTTTTTTTTTTTTAGCAGAGACACAAGAGAATAAGATGGCGGTTGTTGCAATATTTTATGTCACACGGTATTTGCGCAGCAGTCTTTCAAACGCAATTTTTTGGGAAAAATTACACCTTCAAAAAAAAAACAAAAACTAAACAGTGCTGTTAGCCCATTTTTTTTTTTGTATATGTAAGATGTTACGCCGCGTGATCTTTATCATAAGCAAAAAAATCTTGATTCTCATTTTGGCCAGAATCGTGCAGCTCTAGTGCCCACTATTGAAATGAACCCAAAAGCAAAAATGTTTACATTTTGCAACTTGCCGATCTTTAAAATGGAATTCAAGCTTACATCTGGCTAGCTTACTAACCTGTGTAAGAAAAATGTATTTTGCTTACCTTTTTCAGACAGCTCCAGTCTGGTCACTTGCTCTCTCCGCTCACCTACAGCCAGCACTGGCTGAAACAGGGAAGCCGGATCAAGTGACCGGAACAGAGTGTGATCTGGCTCCACTGTGTCAGCTGTAGCAGCTGCAGGGGAGACGAGAAAGCGCCCACAACTGATGGGTCATTGAAGTCTATGGGTGACATCAATGCTCCAGGTTTACTAGCTGTTAGTGTTCTCTCCTCTGCAGATGTTGCTGGCTGACACAAGGGAAAACAATGAGTTTAGATAGATTGTCTCCACACTCTGCCACTTTTGCTTGAAAGCCTACTCTGTTAAAAGAAGTTAAAAAATAACAGCCTTGCTGGCTAGATTTTTTTTTTTTTTTCGATATGCGCCTCCTGTTTTAGCCTATGTGGCTATGCACACATAGATGTTTATAGGCATACTAGAAGAGGAGCATTTAGAGGCTGGAAAAACATCACTTGCACATACAGGAGAGGAACTTTTGGGAGGAAAAAATGCTTGATGTGCCTACACACATGTAAATGTGTCAAACCCTAGGCATGCTTAGCTCTTGAGTGTTTTATTCATTTCAATAGTCAGAATAAATTAATATTGTGGCCCATGGAATCAATGAACGCCCAAACGCTTGATGCACATAAACACACCTAAAAGCGTGTACAAAACACAGCTTTGGGCACATTTTTTAGCCTACTTTTGTCCTGCCAGGAGAAAACTCGTTCAGAGGAGCTGGGCAATTGCCCAGAATGCATGTGGACCAAAAAGAAAAGTAAAAGAAAATTTCAGATAATATCAGAACAGTAATAGAAGGGAAAACTTCAAATGAGGAAACTAGTTCTGGTGACACCCTGGGATTCCATAACCTTTTGGAAGGATTTTCTCACTTCTTGTTTTGGTTATGAGATGGGAAGTGAAGGGACATCTTTCCAATGGGGCACAGATGGCAAAGAAAACTGATAGGGGTTATAACCCTCCCTTACTCTATCTGAAATGGAAAAAAAAACAAGTGCCTGTTCTACTTTAGGGGTTGGTGAGCTGCACTACATGTTTGTTAATGGGTTTAGATACGTTTTTAAGTAAATCAAAAAAGTGGCTAAAAATGTGGATATAATAAAGTCACTATAAAAGAATTTACTGTTCATACTAAATCTAATAATCTGTAAAAGTTTTCTATCTATTGAGTGTCCTTTTTATTGTCTCCTTTTAGCATTATGACCTGCACAGAGAAAGCCTGCGCTCACTCACCGATAAGCTGCATAGAGTTGCTCAGTTGTTATGTTCACACATTATTACCCTGAAGAAAGCTTCATCAGTCTCTCAACCATCTACTCTGTCGCCTACTCACAAACAGCTCGCCTCCATCATAGATATTGTGGCTGCAGCACGAGGCCTCTTCTCCTGGCTTAACAGGTAGCTCACTAGAATATGTTCAATAAAATTAGGCATTTTCCTTCTTAGTTTATTGCAGAAGTTTTCATTCTTAACATTAACGTCTTCCTTTAATTGACTTGTGCTACTAATCTGTTTTTGTGTTTTCCAAAAGTTAGCTCTGGTACCTTTTTTAAACCTTGAAACAATAGCCATTAGTACCATTTTATAGAAGTAAACCAGAGATCAACAAAATCAAGTGATGAAAAATTAAGTATACTATCACCATAAAAAATTTCTTTTGCGTGGCTTTTTGAACCCAAAACCTATAGACGGGTGGAACTGAACTCAAAGCGAATGAAGTAATAGAATATTTAGCTTTCAGGGGTCATTTCCTGAAACTGAAGTTGGACATGTCATTTTCTTCCATTTCTACCATTCTGCTTATTCAAATTATGGTGTAATGGCTGCAGTTCCGACTCTCAGTATTTTGAGTCACTGACTTGGAACAGATATGCAGTTAATTTTTTACTTTTTCTAATGGTTAAGCAGCTCACATTTTCAGAAGTCAGTATGGGCACGTTTGCTGGTACACTCCTGAGCTGGGTTGTGTGTATCAGTAGACACACACAGTGCTGGTAAGCCACACCCCTGCTCCCTCCTCACAGGAGTTAGATGGACAGCAGCATGAGTCTATGGCTCCCATTGCTGCCTGTGTGTCTCGTGAGCTGGAGCAGTGTAAGGAGTCGTGTAAGTGTTTATGGGCAGGAGCATAAAATGCATTAAGGTAAAGTTTTTGATTTTTTTTAACCACTTTCACCTGGGCTTGCTATAAAGTATCTGAGGGTTTATCATGATTTAAATAAGTCTTACAAAATAATAAAGTAGATGCTTAGTATTTTATTCATTTTCACACTTATATCCACAGATATCTGTTCACACGTTTGAATGATTATTCTGCTAGTAGGGATGTCATTGCTTTGTGTGTGGAGCTGGCGGAGATGTTACATAAGGTATGTTTCTGTGAGCGATATTTGTGGAATCCATTTTTTATAATTTATGATGGCCTTAGTTGTTGGAGACTTAGGAAACTAGAACAGTATAATGACCAGTTAGAGAACAATGAATGATGTTTTTCTGTTTAGTTACAGACACTTATGAAGGTAAATATGACTCTTCGCGCTTTGCTGCAGTAATTGAATGGTGTAGTGTAGTGCATATCTAATATAGATGGGAAAGATAGCAATACTTTGCCAGGCAAAGTGCACTTATCAAATATCATTTGATACATTTTATATACATTGATCTAGGGTCTCAAACTCCACACCACACCAATGGTAGGTCAAGTGTATCCATAAATTATTAAAACGAGCAAGTATCCGAAATGTAGATAAACAAATATGGGCCACCGATGGTAGGTTAACCACTTGCCGTCCGCCCACCGTCAAATGACGGCGGAGTGGGTACGGCTCTCATTCCAGGTGGACGTCATATGACGTCGCCCCTTTAAGCCAGGATTGCGTGCGATCGGGCGCGCGCATCTCGGCTCGGTCGGTGGCGGCGTGTCCCCGGGACATGCAATAGAATAAAGGGACTGGCGCTGTCTGATGGTGGTGAAAAAAATATATATGCCACTATGTGTCGATAACTAAAACTAATAAATTGTGCTGTAACCAGTATGATCATAAAATTATAAAAATAATACATTCAATCCCTCTATGTACACCTTTAAATGTGGAGTGTAGCAAAGTGCATTGTGCAAATGACAATCTAAATTATGAAAAACCATGAATGGATAAAGTGCAAAAAAAGACATTATTTGGTGTCCCCATCTATATCATATTGGTAACAGGTATGATGGTATCTCCCATTGGACGTCTTGGTCACACGTATATGTGTCTATACAACAGACATGCCACCAAAGAATGACACACACGTACCAAACAATATATATATATATATATATATATATATATATAATCTTATTAAATATACCTAAAAATAATATTAAATATGACAAATGGCAATGGCAGCAAGTATATCTGTGCAAAGTGCATAGAACGAGTTCATATAGTGCTTCTAGCCCATATAAAGTAACTTGTGTGCTTAATCCCCATAGGAGTAGTTCTTCAGTGTTTATGGGGGTGATTTCCACACGTGCTCCCCCTCTTGTGTCCCCACCCCACAAATCTCCGTACCCCTACAGGGGTGTTCCACCTATGATCGGTATAACCGCTCTTCCTAGGCTCCAGGCCACCAATAATCCTTCCAGCTCAGTCCTCCACTCATAGATCACCTGCTGTGTTCAGTGGAGACGCACTGTTTACTTCTTCCTCTGCTGGATTCTGGCAAGGATTTGTATTTCTGTTCATACAGTCCTGAGATTTATACTGCTCTGTCATACAGCACAGCCTTCTGTAGCAGGGTAGGGAACCAGAACTGAAATGTGAAAATAGAAGGAGCCCCGACGGGAGTGAACAGCCATTGGGCACGGCTGTTTACCACGTGATCGGCTGTGACGAAGTCACGGCTGATCACAAATGGTACTGCCCCCATTTGCAAGGTGCATGCGCACGATCGGGAGCACGGTGTGTGTCGGTGGCGGCGTGTTCCCAGGGAACACTGCCTGCCACCGACACTGCTATCAGCTGCCTGCTGGCGGCTGTTGCCTTTTGCCCGGCTGTGATCTACTCACAGCCGATCACATGTAAATGTAAACAGAGCGGTAACTCACTGTTACCAGCTCTTCTCTCCTCACACAGTTTCCAGTGTGAGGAGAGAAGAGCTAGGATCAGTGAGTTACTGATCTGTAAAGCACAAACACACCCTATTACTTCACCTCTGCCCCCCCCCAATGCACCTGTCACCCAACAGTCACCCCATCTGCCCCCATAAATTGCACCTGTCACCCGTCACCCGTCGCTGACCGTGGCCTGTCACCCGTCGCTGACCGTGGCCTGTCACCCGTCGCTGACCGTGGCCTGTCACCCGTCGCTGACCGTGGCCCGTCACCCATCAGTGACCCGCCAGTCACCCGTGGCCTGTCACCCGTCGGTGACCACCGCCAGACACCCGTCGGTGACCACCGCCAGACACCCGTCGGTGACCACCGCCAGACACCCGTCGGTGACCACCGCCAGACACCCGTCGGTGACCACCGCCAGACACCCGTCACCCATCAGTGAGCACCGCCAATCACCTGTCAGAGACAGTCTTCACCTATCAGTAAACATCACCTGTAAAAGTCTCACACATTTGCTATTGCTATACTCAGGGGGAGTAGTAGAATGTATTTTGGGGTGTCATTTTTGCTATGTACATGCTATGTGTTGGAAATATCATATAAATGGACAACTTTGTGTGAAAATAAAAGCGTTTTAATTTTTTTTCCGCGTTTTCCAAAAACTAATGGAAAAAAATTACACGTTCAAAAGACTCATTATGCCTCATAGATTATACGTTGGGGTAATTTTGTGGGAAATTCCATTGTCCTGGTGCTCCAGTACCTTCAAAAGTGTAATAGGTGGTTGAGAAATGAGATGTGTAATTTATGCTCGTAGAATGCTTGAAGGTGCTACTTCAATGTTGGGTCTCTGTATGTGGCCAGGCTGTGTAAAAGTCTTACACATGTGGTATCGCCATACTCAGGAGTGGTAGAATGTATTTTGGGGTGTCATTTTTGCTACATACATGCTATGTATTGGAAATATCATATAAATGGACAACTTTGTGTAAAAAAGATGCGTTTTCATTTTTTTCCCACATTTTCCAAAAACTACTGGAAAAAAATGACATGTTCAAAAGACTCATTATGCCTCATAGATTATATGTTGGGGTGTTTGCTTTCCAAAATTGGGTCATTTTGTGGGCAATTCCAAAATGGGGTCATTTTGTGGGCAATTCCATTGTCCTGTTGCTCCAGGACCTTCAAAAATGTGATAGGTCGTCATGACATTAGATGTGTAATTTTATGTCCCTAGAATACCTGACGGCGCTCCCATCATGTTGGGCCTCAGTATGTGGCCAGGCTGTGAAAAAGTCTCAGACATGTGATATTGCCATACTCAGGAGGAGTAGCAGAATGTGTTTTGGGGTGTAATTTGTGGTATGCATATGCTGGGTGTGAGAAATAACCTGTTACAATGACAATTTTGTGAAAAAAAAAAGAAAAAGAAATCTTAATTTTGCAAAGAATTGTGGGAAAAAATTACAACTTCAAAAAATTCACCATGCCTCTTACTAAATACCTTGGACTGTCTATTTTCCAAAAAGGGGTCTTTTGGGGGGTATTTGTACTTTCCTGACTTGTTGGGGTCTCAAGAAATGAGATAGGCCGTCAGTATATCAGGTGTGGTCAATTTTCAATGATTGGCACCATAGCTTGTAAACTCTATAACTTACACAAGGACCAAATAATATACACTTATTTGGGTTATTTTTCCAAAGATATGTAGCAGTATAAATTTTGTCCAAAAATTACTAATTTGCAAAATTTTATGACCGAAACAAAGAAAATGCATTTTTTTTCACAAATTTTTTTTTATTTATAGCATAAAAAATAAATAACCCACTAGTGATTAAATACCACCAAAAGAAAGCTCTGTTTCTGTGAAAAAAAGGACGCAAATTTCATATGGGTACATGTGATAGCGCTGAAAAATGGCCTGGACAGGAAGGGGGTTTTCGTGCCCAGTATTGATGTGGTTAATGTAGGTATTAATGTAGGTATAATGTATTATAGATTGGGCTCACATACAGTGGTGAGGAGTTTGATACAATGTACGCGGTCCAAAAGTTAGCCAGATAATGTTGAATGGCCAAAAATTGAATCCAAGATGGTATAAAGATGGTACATTCGATAAGATTAGAAGCAACCCTCAGTCTGCCATATAATTATAATACAGCAAGAGGTATATCTGTGCTCAAACTGGCTCAAAATTGATATGGGCAACAGCTGCTAGCATTGATACATAGAGCAAATATCATAATCCTAAGTAAAAACACATAAATGAGGTAAAAGAAACCATTCATATACAGTATCTCACAAAAGTGAGTACACCACCCCTCTCATTTTTGTAAATATTTTATTATATCTTTTGGTGCGATAACACTGAAGGAATGGGACTTCCTGCTACAATGTAAAGTAGTGAGTGTACAGCTTGTATAGCAGTGTAAATTTGCTGTACCCTCTAAATAACTCAACAGACAGCCATTAATGTATAAACGGCTGGCAACAAAAGTGAGTACACCTCTAAATGGAAATGTCAAAATTGGGACCAAAGTGTCAATATTTTGTGTGGCACCATTATTTTCCAGCACTGCCTTAACCCACTTGGGCATGGAGTTCACAGGTTGCCACTGGAGTCCTCTTCCACTCCTCCATGACGACATCACAGAGCTGGTGGATGTTAGAGACCTTGTGCCCCGCTCAATAGGGATTAGGTCTGGAGGCATGCTTGGCCAGTCCATCAGCTTTACCCTCAACTTCTTTAGCAAGGCAGTGGCCATCTTGGAGGTGTGTTTGGGGTCCTGATAATGTTGGAATACTGCCCTGTGGCCCAGTCTCCAAAGGGAGGGGATCATGTTTTGCTTCAGTATGTCACAGTACATGTTTGCATTCATGGTTCCCTGAATGAACACAGCTCCTCAGTGCCGGCAGCACTCATGCAGCCCCAGACCATGACACTCCCACCACCATGCTTGACTGTAGGCAAGACACACTTGTCTTTGTACTCCTCGCCTGGTTGCTGCCACACATGCTTGACACCATCTGAACTTAATAAGGTTATCTTGGTCTCATCATACCACAGGACATGGTTCCAGTAATCCATGTCCTTGGTCTGTTTGCCTTCAGCAAACTGTTTGATGGCTTTCTTGTGCATCATCTTTAGAGGAGACCTCCTTCTGGGACACCAGCCATGCAGACTAATTTGATGCAGTGTGCGGCATATGGTCTAAGCACTGACGGGCTGACCCCTCCACCCCTTCTACCTCTGCGGCAATGTTTGCTGCACTCATACGTCTATTTCCCAAAGACAGCCTCTGGATATGACTCTGAGCATGTGCACTCAACTTCTTTGGTCGACCATGGCAAGGCTTGTTCTGAGTGGAACCTGTCCTGTTAAACCACTGTCTTGGCCACCGTGCTTCAGCTCAGTTTGAGGGTCTTGGCAATCTTCTTATAGCCTGGGCCAGGGATAAGCAATTAACGGACCTCCTGCTGTTGCAAAACGACAAGTTCCATCATGCCTCTGCCTCTGGGTGTCATGCTTGTGGCTGTCAGTCATGCCTCATGGGACTTGCAGTTCTGCAACATCTGGAGGTCCGCTAATTGCATATCCCTGGCCTAGGCCATCTTTATGTAGAGCAACAATTCTTTTTTTCAGATCCTCAGAGGGTTCTTTGCCATGAAGTGCCATGTTGAACTTCCAATGACCAGTATGAGAGAGTGAGAGCGATAACACCAAATTTAGCACACCTGCTCCCCATTCACACCTGAGACCTTGTAACACTAAAGAGTCACATGACACCGGGGAGGGAAAATGGCTAATTGGGCCCTATTTGGACATTTTCACTTGGGGATGTAATCACTTTTGTTGCCAGCTGTTTAGACATTAATGGCTGTGTGTTGAGTTATTTTGAGGGGACAGCCTGTTATATAAGCTGTACACTCACTACTTCACATTGTAGCAAAGTGTCATTTCTCCTGTGTTGTCTCATGAAAAGATATAATAAAATATTTACAAAAATGTGAGGGGTGTACTCACTTTTGTGAGATACTGTATATAATGAGATAATTAAGTCCATGCACGTCTCCTTGGGAGGTAGAAGAGCGGAAATGTGGTACAGGCAGTAGTCACCCCAGGTGAAAAGGATGTATGAAAAGGACACTGTCTCTTCACAGCACACGTCCAGTGAAACCACCACCAATTCTTCAGTAAGCAGCTTACCAGATCACAATGGCCTCCAAACTAATGGAGCTGCAAGAAGCTCATGTGGAAAGCAAATTTCTTCAAATCCTAAGATGTGACAGCAGGGTTCCAACCACAGTAGATAATGCAAATTCAGGAAGCGATAATCTTCAAAGAACACAAAAAAGGAGGAGGCACATAGCGTAATCCCATTAAAACATCAATATTTTATTAAAAGACAGCTGATACACTCATGTTTAGCAGGTAAATACAGGCATATAAAAAGGTAGCTGCAGCATGGAGGATCCGATGTAAGCAGAACGGCCATGGGAGCGTGGTGTCTGCACATCTATTCCACCCTACTGGTTTTGTCATAGGATTGACATCATCGGGGGGGGGTATATTTATAATGAAGACCTACATGTGCCTGACCACGAGTGAGGCCCATATCGCTAGGACATCAGGCCTCTGAGGAAGGGGGTATTTCCCTTAAAACTCTTTGGCTCCTGTGTCTGCTGTGGAATGTTGTCTGGATCCGTTTACTGTATGGCATATCTTTTATTGAGGCCTGGTGTCCTACCAACTTTACAAGTTTATGATTTCTCTGTGTTTAGGAGTATATTTATTTTTACAAATAAAGGTGGTGCACGAGGCTGGCGCACCCTTCTTTTCATGACTTCCATGCAAAACTATAAAATGTGGCATTTTATGTCTGCGTGTGAAACTGCATTTACATGTACAAGTGGTGAGTTTAAAGTGGTTGTAAAGGTAAAGAAAAATTACTGCCAGCTCCTCTGTTCTATTAATCAATCCTACACTGTGTAAACTTTGTTTTTTTTTTTTTTTAAAACCATGCCTGTAATTACTTTATCTTTGATCTCTTCTGGCCCTTCACGTGACTTCCGGCCACTCTCCTCCTCCGACCTACGGGTTTACAACGGGAGGGGCCGAGATCCCCTCTGATGTCAGCCGGGGAGGTCAAGTGGCCTCTGTGCTCTCTGCTCAGCCCCTCCCTTGGGTTACAACCGCTTTAAGCATTTGTGTAAATGACCACCGCTTTAAATCGATAACCTAACTCTAAAAGCCTTTGTAAAAACAGTGATTACTTCTGTAAAACAGTTTTTCTTTTAGCCCTGGGATTTTGGGGTGTGTATTGTAACTAAGGGCTCGTTCACACAATATCTGTTGAGCTTAGTGGTGTTTATTTATAGGTCAACATAGGCACGGCACAAGGGCATACATGAAAACAATTGTTTTCTAGATGCCCTGTTCCCACCATCCTAGCACTAGGTTGAGGTGGTTTGCGCTGCTTTGCATGAAAATGCAGACATGCATGTCATCACACTGCAGTGCATAGATTTGTTTGAAATCTTTGACTTTTCTATAAAATTTTAAAAAAAAGAGAGTCAAAACCGAACAGTCTGATGTTCTGTAGCAATGCGTTGCACCTCTACCCCCTGCTCTTCACAATATCCACTATTGTGCACAAGTTTTAGTGTGCAGGCTTGTGTTTTGTTGTATGGCGTTTTGATATGGACTATGCTCCCTCACCTGCTATTCTACTGTCTAGTGAAAGTGCTGTTATTAGCCAGTGAGACGTTGGATAGTAGGATATTGGAGTGTGAAGAATTGGCAGAGACACTGTTAATTCAACTACGAGCCACAGGAGCCTTCAAGTTATTCTTAGGCACAGCAGATGTATTTTATACATTTGTGTTAAGTTAAAAGGCTAGGTTGGGAAGATCTTGTGAATGAACCCAGAACTAGCTACATCCTGATGACAGTTAAAGTGATTGTAAATGATCACCTTGTACAACAACCCATTCAGTTTAAAATCGAAATGAAAGCCGAAAAATTTTTGTATAGATATAGAAAAATATATAAATACCTTTTTTTTTTTTTTTTTTTTTTTTTTTTTTTTTTTTTTTTTGTTCCCTTTTTATTATAACTGATCACATTCCCTCTGTTCTCAGCTGCATGAGAGCTGGAGGAGGAGAAACAAAAGCACATCAAGCTTCCCAGTAAATGGCTGTGCAGCAGGGGCATGTCAGGACAAGTCTGATCTTTGGATCACAGAGAACTGACCACAGTGCGTTCTCCTGCTTAGTGTGATCAGTTTTTAATAGGAAAGCTGAGGGACTGGCGAAAACACCAGGGATTTCACATAAAGGAGGCAATATAAAGAGAACAGGATACTTTCTCATACAAGTACATGGTACAGCAGTCACATATCAGGAATATGAAGTGTTGGGGTAACAAACACTTTAAATTCGGAGACCAATATGGAGGGGAGACCCCTTTTAGTATTGCAAAGAGGTAACAGCATAAGTCATTTTATCTTCCATATATTTGTGGTGTTACCAGTGACCAGAAGAGCCCAGGAGAAAAATGAACGTGCATCCTTTTTTTTTTTTTCCCCAGTTAAGGATGCGTTCCCTTTTTATTTTCATTTTGCAGTGCTACATCTTGTAATTTCAACAGTAATTGGAGGTCTCTTTTAAGCTGCCAGTTCCGTACACCTGCACCTGTTGCAAGGAGATTTGATTGTCCCAGTTGGAACTCTTTTATGTTATGGAGCATGAACCAGGAAAACTAAAAATGCTAATTTTTTTTTTTTGGGGGGGGGGGTGGTATGGGAACAGTGATGAGAGGTTCTTGCAGCTCAAGTTCTCAGGAGATGTAAGCCTGCAGGTGACTCAGCCTGCTAGACTCTACCCACAGTTGCATATTATTTTTGGGTGGTATTCTTTATTTTTTTTATTCTGATTATTCCAAATCTATACACGTATTCTGTCAAAAAAGATTGCGTAGACCGACCATCACTGGTTCTCTGGATATAGTTTAATGATAGCATATGTTCTCCTTTGTGACATGAGCAGGGTAGTTATTTTTATACCACGGACTCCAGTTTCGCATAACCAGTTCAGCGAAAATAATCTTGGAGCTAGAGCACCTTCACTGTTACCAGAAGCAGAAGCCATTCTCTCTGCACTGCTTTCAAGACAGGAAAAACGACTCTTGGAAGTGAATGCTAGAATTAGTTCTGCAGACTTTGAAATGGACAACATCCATTTCTGTAATCTTAAATATTTATTTTGGCCAAGATCCTTCTAGAAAGTGTAAGCAGTAAAATTCACTAGCATAATTTCCTTACTGTGCTATATCTTCGCATTCGCTTATATGGGATATGTTGGGTTAAGTGATTGTTGCAGATCTAGATAAAAAAGCAAACACAACCTTTGCTTTAAGTAATTGGAAAGTTAACAAGCTATAAGGAGCAGATGTAGAGATTTGTCAGTACCCTGAGAAATATTTTTTAAGCATGCTGAAGGAATATTTTGAATCATAGCTGTTTTTAGTGTGAAAATTAATTTGTGGCTTTTTTTTATATGATCATCAGTTGTTCATGGAATGGGTAGTTATTGGAAGTATCCGTGTACTTAACTGAATATCTGTGTATGGCTAGCTCTACTTAGTAGTGTTTATATCAAAGAACCAGACCCACTGTGAGATGCAAAACACTTTTTTAACATAATTTTGTTCTTTCTTCCAGGACTGGACAGATCCAAAGGTTGAAGCAAGGATTCTAACTATTGTGAGTATGGTCTCTTTGTTATAGAGCTTTCTTGGATAATGTTTGTTCCTGATCTGCTACAGTGGCCTCAAAGTAACTATTCTTATCACTCTAAGTGGCAAAAATTAACACAAAGGCATATCATCACATCTGACTGGCCATGATGTCTTATGAGGTTTCATCAGTAGGTAGCGCTGAAGGCAATACTTAAAACCAGGTACATGTGGAATTTGAGAACCCCATTCATGATACTACATGGAGATTCTGAAGCAGATCTGTTATTTTTAAAACCCCTTTGAATTACCTCATTTTATATTAAACATGTTTGACTTATTCGCATGCAGCTTCGTAACAGTAGAATCAGAAAAAATGATTAGATATCTGAGGACGCAGAAAACGCATTTCTCTTTCGTTCTTTGACGGGCACAGCAGCTTCATGGACTAAGTGGGTTATACTGCCCTCTTCTGGAGTGACTAGGCAGAACAGGCAGTTCTAACAACAAAAGAACAACAGACAGACACAGCCCCTCCCAGGGGGCAGTCCCCACTGGAAGATAACCCTCCACCCTGCTACTGCTAGCTCAGTTTTTTTCTGCCTAGTGCAAGGAGTAGACCTGGCTCCCTGTTGGGATCTGTGGTGCCTCTCTTGGTCTACTTTGGCTGTCCTGGAGGACAGCCTAACAGATGAAGACTGCAATCAAGTAGCTGTGCTGGGTGACAGGCTGGGTTTTAGATCCAGGTAGTCTCCCCAGCTGGCCATCGAGCGCGCACAGACCTTAGCTCCGCGCTGGGTCGGCTGCGACATCCCCCGAACCGGATGGGGTGGCCCCGCGGGTTAAACGTCGCGCTGGTGCACATATGTCCGTGTCAGTGTTACCATGGCCGACAGCTCCCCCCGGCCTGACTGGTGAGGCAGATCTGTCTCGGGTGGGATACCCGCTCCGCCCGACTGGATGTGTAAGTACGCCCCCCCTCCCACTAGGATCTGGGGGGAGCAGGCGGGTTCCCCCTTGGGGTGTTAGGCTGGCAGGTTGGTCCCCCTTCTTCCCTCCTTCGCTTCACCCCCCGGTGCTGCACTGTCGCTGGGCCTCCCCCGAGGTTCCCATGGGGGTGTTCAGGGCCCTTAGCTGTCCCCCCTCCTCCTTGCCTCATGCTGTTGGGATGGTCGGTGATCGATCAGTGGCCATTTTGCCGTGGTTCAACCGCCATTTTCTTGTGGCTGGCCGCATGGTTTTGCCTCCGGGGTGCCCGGCAGCCATTTTGGCGTAGTCGCGGTGCTCTTGGCTGGGGTTTTGTCCTAGTGTGCAGCGGCGGCCATTTTCTTGTGGCCTATGCACGTGTACCGACCTGTGTGTGTGGGGGGCGGTCCCTGAGGCTTCTGGCGCCATTTACCCCCTCCCCCCCCGCACAGCGCTGACAGCCTCTCTCTGTGGGACAGCAGCAAGTGTGGAGGATGGGCAGGGCAAGGCAGCGGTGGACAGCAGCAGGCACGGCTTCTCTCCTGGACAGTTGAGCGGGCAGGTGGTTAGTCCCTCAGGGGTTACCCTCCTGTAGTAAGTCCTGCGAAGCAGTTTGGGGTGGGGGGTGTCTGGTCTCCTGGTACTTAGGCTTCAGTCAGGTGGCGTGTTACCAGGGTGGGTGACTGAATGGCAGCCGATGCGGGTGCTTCTCCACCAGACCTCTCCATGGTTACAGCCAGCGCCTCAGGGACTGCGATTTCTCTTGACGCTCTGTCGGCGGTCCTGGATTTGTTTGTCTCCCGGGTAGAGACTCTGTGGGAGCGCAAGGCGGCGAGAAAGCGAACCCTGCCCCCCTTCCTCCGGTGATTTCCTCCGGCCACTGCTGTGCACGAGAAGGCATTAGTCAGTGCCCTGATCACTTCAGTGCGTGAAACCCTGAAGTTGGATGAAACGGCTGGACCCTCGCAGATGGTGCCCCTGTCCCTTTCGGGTCGCATAAACCGGCCCGCGTGGCTAAGGTTTTCCCCTATGTGCCTTACCTGGATAATTTTGTTTACAGAGACTGGGAGCGGCCTCAGAGTTCCCTTCCCATACCTAAACGCTTCTCTGTGCACTATCCCTTTGAGGACAGCCTGTTGAAAAAGTGGGCATCACCCCCCCGGTTGATCCCCCTGTGTCTCGCCTAAACAAGGCGACCACGATCCCGGTGGAAGGCACACCGTCCTTTTAAGGACCCGGCTCACAGGAAGGCAGAGGCCATCTTCAGATCCATGTTTGTTCTGGCAGGGTCAGCCATGCGGCCTGTCATGGCCTCTGCTCTGATGTCACAAACGCTCACTGAATGGGCTAAACTGTTACACCGCAAAATGAGCAATGCAAAGGTTCCCCCTGTGTGCGTGGAACTCGCTGAACAGCTTATCCAAGGACTTAAGTATTTGTGCGATGCAGCCCTGGACGTGGCCCCCCTGATCTCCAAATTGTCTGTGTCTTCCGTGGTGGTCAAGCGTTTGCTCTGGCTAAAATGTTGGTCGGCGGACCAAACATCTAAGAAGGCCCTGGCAGACTTGCCTTTTCAGGGTGGGCGGCTCTTTGGAGCCTCTTTGGATGAGATTATCAAGGATCTCGCAGGAGGGAAGAGCACCTTTCTACTGGAGACAAGTAGAAAGGTGCCGAATGTTGGTCGGTGGACCAAACATCTAAGAAGGCCCTGGCAGACTTGCCTTTTCGGGGTGGGCGGCTCTTTGGAGCCTCTTTTGGATGAGATTATCAAGGATCTCGCAGGAGGGAAGAGCACCTTTCTACTGGAGACAAGGAAGAGTAAGGAGTCCCATCGCAGACTGGGTCCATCCTTTACGGCCCATAGGCGGCTTTTTCGTCCCTCCCGCTCCTCGGGTAAGGGCTCGCAGCCCGCGAAGGCCCCCGCGGGTGGACAGAAGCGCCCCTGGCAGCGTAAGCGCGACAAGCCAGAGGACAAGTCCTCCTCGGCAGGAAGGGCTGTCCCCACCTGTCCTTCGGGTGGGGGGAGGTCTGGGGATTGCGGACTTCCCGCATTTTGGACCGATGGGTGCAGGAGGTGATCTCGTCGGGGGACAGAATAAAATTTTTTGTTCCCGTCCTCCGGACAGGTTCTTCGCCTCCAACTTGCAACTGCTTGCAGGCAGGCTGCAGGCCCTTTTTAGGGCAGTGCAGGACCGTCTTTGGCAAGGGGTAGTGGTCCCCGTTCCTCATGCGGAACGTTTCCAAGGGTTTTACTCCAACCTGTTTGTGGTCCCGAAGAAGGATGGGGTCTGTCCGATCCTGGACCTGAAGGCTCTCAACTGCATCTTACGTGTACAAAGATTCAGGATGGTGTCTGTCCGCTTTATGGTACCGGTTCTGCACCAGGGTGATTTCCTGGCTTCCTTCGACATCAAAGATGCGTACCTGCATAATCCCATATGCACCCAGCACCAGCGTTTTCTGCGCTTTGCGGTCGGGGAACATCACTATGCGTTTGTGGCTCTCCCATTTGGCCTGGACTTTGCTCCTCGGGTCTTCCCCAAGCTCCTGGCCCCGGTTCTGGCTCTGAGGCAAAGGGACATTGCGGTGGTGGCGTATCTGGATGACTTACTTTTGCAAGCAGAGTCGGCTCCAGCTCTCAGGGACAATGTGACGATTGCCTTGCACACTCTGCAGGAGTTCGGCTGGGTGATCAATCGCCTGAAGTCGGTGTTGACTGTGTCTCACTGCTTGGAGTATCTGGGTGTGATCCTGGATGTAGCCTAGGCGAAGGTTTTCCTCCCACCATCCAAGCTACAGACGCTTCAGTCGGTGGTTCGGTCTCTGCTGTCCCAGAAATGGTCCTTCCTACGCTTTTGTATGCGGGTCCTGGGCCTCATGGTGTCCACCTTCGAGGCGGTCCCATACACCCAGTATCACACCCGTGCTCTGCAGCGGGAGATTCTTCTGAAGTGGGACAAGTCCCCCTCATCCCTGGATCGGTTGATTAGGGTGGACCGCCAGACCAGGACTTCACTGCTCTGGTGGATTCAGGCTCCGGCCCTGCGGTTGGGGAAGTCGTTCCTCCCCCTCCATTGGACGGTGGTCACGACGGACGCCAGCCTGATCGGCTGGGGAGGAGTCCTGGGGCTGTTGTCAGCCCATGGCCGGTGGTCTCCGGAGGAGTCTTGTCTCCCAATCAATGTCCTGGAATTGTGGGCCATCAGGTGCTGCCTCTCCCATTGGACGAGGAGGCTGCACGGGTGCCCTGTCCGCATTCAGTCAGACAATGCCACGGCCGTGGCATATGTGAATCACCAGGGCGGGAGGAGAAGCTCGGCTGTTGCCTTGGAGGTAGCTCTCATTCTGCGGTGGGCAGAACTCCACGTATCGGCAATCTCTGCCATCCACATTCCGGGCGTAGAGAATTAGCAGGCGGACTACCTCAGTCGTCAGGGGCTGGACCAAGGAGAGTGGTCCTTGCACCTGGACGTGTTCCATCAGATTTGTCTGAGGTGGGGTACTCCGAACATGGACCTGCTAGCATCTCGCCTCAATCGGAAGGTGCAGACCTTCGTGAGCAGGACAAGGGATCCCTTGGCGGACACAGTGGATGCTCTAGTAGTTCCGTGGGCTTGGTACCCGCTCATCTATGCCTTTCCCCCTCTCAAGTTGCTTCCGCGCCTTCTGCGCAGAATAGAAGCGGAGGGCATACCGTACATTCTAGTCGCTCCAGATTGGCCAAGGCACCCTTTGTACACCGACGCAGTATACGTCCCCTGGCGACTCCCGCTTCGTGAAGATCTGCTGTCCCAGGGGCCCATCTTGCATCCTGCTTTACCCTCTCTGGTTTTAACGGCATGGCTATTGAATCCCAGGTCTTGAGGGATTGAGGTGTTTCGGACTCAGTGATCCCCACTATGCTTAAGGCACGTAAAGCCACTTCCCGAAAGATTTACCACCGCACCTGGAGGGCTTGTATAGCCTGGTTCGTGAATGGGGGGTGGAATCCCCGATCTTTTTCGGTATCTCGGGTTCTGGCTTTTCTGCACAAGGGTCTTGGCCAGAAGCTGGCGTGGAGTACAATCAAGGATAAGATTTCTGCCCTGGCGATGCACTCTTTGATCTGTACTTTCGCGGAGGAAGTTCGACATGTTACCCTCCAAGTATGGTTGCCTCTGGCGCCATGGGACCTCAATTTGGTCCTCTCGGTACTTCAAAAGCCGCCTTTTGAGAATATCAGGGAGATATCGCTACAGTTGCTTTTGCAGAAAGTGGCTTTCCTGGTAGCTATCACATCCGCTCGGCGGGTGTCCGAGTTGGCGGCTCTGTCCTGTAGGTTTCCATATCTGGTCCTACACAAGGATAAGGCGGTTCTATGCCAGTCACCTTATTTCTTGCCGAAGGTGGTGTCATCTTTCCATACCAATGAGGACACTGTCCTTCCTTCGCTCTGCCCGCGCCCCTCTCGCCCTAGGGAAGTTGCATCTCACTCCCTGGATGTTGTTCGGGCCCTGTGGGTGTATCTGACGACCACGGCCTCCTTTCAGAGGTCGGATGCACTTTTTGTAGTGGTGGATAGCCCACGCAAGGGTCTGGCGACCTTGTCGGCCACTAGTTCACGTTGGATTAAACAGACGGTGACGGCCTATGCTGTTTGGGGTCTGGAGCCTCCCTTCTCGGTCACGGCTCACTCTACCAGGGCGATTAACACTTCCTGGGCTTTCCGACATCAGGCATCTGTATTTCAAGTGTGCAAGGCGGCTACTTGGTCCTCTGTGCACACCTTTTCAAAGTTCTACAAAGTTGATGTTTCAGCATCCTCGGCTGCTGCGTTTGGCCGCAAAGTTTTGCTGGCGGCCGTGTGAGACACGTCTGGTTCCTCACAGAGGGTTCTGTTTGGTGTAGTTCTTTTGCTGTTCCGTTACCCACCCCTCATTTTTTGGCACTGCTTTTGGACGCCCCACTTAGTCCATGAAGCTGCTGTCCCCGTTAATGAACAAAAGAGAAAACAACAGGATTTTTTACTTGCCTTAAAATCACTTTCTCTGAGTTTGTCGACGGGCACAGCCCCCACCCCTCTTGTTTACGTTGCACTGCTTGTTACGAACTGAGCTAGCAGTAACAGGGTGGAGGGTTACCTGCCAGTGGGAACTGCCCCCTGGCAGGGGCTGTGTCTGTCTGTTCTTTTGCTGTTAGAACTGCCTGTCCTGCCTAGTCACTCCTGAAGTGGGCAGTATAACCCACTTAGTCCATGAAGCTGCTGTGCCTCAAACTCAGAGAAAGGGATTTTACGGTAAGTAAAAAATCCCATTTTTACATGCACATGAACTTTAATGGCATTCCATCCCTTTGCAGCTATAACGGCTTCTGGGAAGGCTGTCCACAAGGTTTAGGAGTGTGTCTATGGGAATGCTTGACCATTCTTCCAGAATCACACTTGTGATGTCAGGCTCTGATGTTGGATGAGAAGGCCTGGCTCGCAGTCTCCGCTCTAATTTCTACCAAAGGAGTTCTATCAGGTTGAGGGCAGGACTCTGTGCAGGCCAGCTAAGTGCCTTCATCCCAAACTCGCTCATCCATGTCTTTATGGACTTTGCTTTATGCACTGCTCCAAATGATTTAGTGGACAAAGGATTATGGTGTAGGGTTTTTTTTTTTTTTTTTTTTTTTCAGGGGTTGGGCTTGGCCCCTTAGTTCCAGTGAAGGGAACTCTTAAAGTGTCAGCATACTGAGACATTTTGGACAATTTCATGTTCTAAACTTTGTGGGAACAGTTTGGCGATGGCCCCTTCTTGTTCCAACATGACTGCGCACCAGTGCACAAAGCAAAGTCCATAAAGACATGGACGAGCGAGTTTGGGGTGGAGGAACTTGGCTGGTCCTGACTTCAACCCGATAGAACTCCTTTGGGATGAATTAGAGTGGATACTGCAAGCCAGGCCTTCTCAACCACATCAGACCCTGACCTCACAAATGTGCTTCTGAAAGGATGGTCAAGCATTCCCATAGACACACTCCTAAACCTTGTGGACAGCCTTCCCAGAAGAGTTGAAGCCATTATGACTGCAAAGGGTGAGCCAACTCAATATTGAACCCTACGGACTAAGGCTGGGATGCCATTAAATTTCATTTGCACGCGTCCCAATGCTTTTGGTAAGTGTGTGTGTGTGTGTGTGTGTGTGTGTGTGTGTGTGTGTGTGTGTGTATATATAATATATATAACACACACACACACACACACACACACACTACGGAAAGTATTCAGACCCCCTTAAATTTTTCACTGCTATATTGCAGCCATTTGCTAAAATCATTTAAATTCATTTATTTTCCTCATTAATGTACACACAGCACCCCATATTGACAGAAAAACACAGAATTGTTGACATTTTTGCAGATTTATTAAAAAAGAAAAACTGAAATATCACATGGTCCTAAGTATTCAGACCCTTTGCTGTGAAACTCATAATAGCACAGTGGCCTCCATAATCCTTAAATGGAAGACGTTTGGGACAACCAGAACCCTTCCTAGAGCTGGCCGTCCGGCCACACTGAGCTATCAGTGGAGAAGAGCCTTGGTGAGAGAGCTAAAGAAGAACCCAAAGATCACTGTGGCTGAGCTCCAGAGATGCAGTCGGGAGATGGGAGAAAGTTGTGGAAAGTCAACCATCACTGCAGCCCTCCACCAGTCGGGGCTTTATGGCAGAGTGGCCCGACGGAAGCCTCTCCTCAGTGCAAGACACATGAAAGCCCACATGGAGTTTGCTAAAAAAACACCCGAAGGACTCCAAGGTGGTGAGAAATAAGATTCTCTGTTCTGATGAGTTCAAGATAGAACTTTTTGGCCTTAATTCTAAGCGGTATGTGTGGAGAAAACCAGGCATTACAGTGAGTGACACCAGTCAATAATCCTATTTTAGGCATGTTCCACCTGTCGTGTTCTGTGTGTTGCAATATCTGTGTACTTGGCCGCATTCATCTTTCCCTCGATTGCAACCAGTTATCCTGTCCCTGCAGCTGAAAAACACCCCCACAGCATGATGCTGCCACCACCATGCTTCACTGTTGGGACTGTATTGGACAGGTGATGAGCAATACCTGGTTTTCGCCACACATACTGCTTAGAATTAAGGCCAAAAAGTTCTATCTTGAACTCATCAGACCAGAGAATGTTTTTTTTTTTTTTTTTTTTTTTTCTTGTTCAAAAATTTTTATTCAAGAGAAAAACAAGAGCATACAAACAGGTGCAGACATTGTTATGCAAATGAAGAAGTAACCACGAGACATGGGCAGTGGTAAATAGTAACATGTGGAATAGTAGGTATAATAACATTCAGGTACATGGTATTGACAAATAAAACTTTTCATAGGCATTTCAATAAGAGGTACATTAGAGGCAAGATGTGTTAATATTCTTATTGGGTATATTCATATGAATTTTATACTGTCTGCTTGTTACTGAGACCAGGTAGTTAGGCTGGGAGTGTGTGAGTATATTAAATTGGTCTGTCCTGTGTGCTGTTGGAAGCGTGCTCACCTGCTAATACAACAGATCAGGGTGTTCGTAAATTTGGGGGGAGGGGGGGGGGAGGTGGAAGGAAGTCAGAAAGAGGGGGGAGTGAATCAGAGGAAAAGGATAGGAGGGGTAGGATAGGATCAGGAGGTCAAGAGAGAAGATTTCCTTGCCAGGAGACCATTGGTAGATTAGTAGGTTATATTCCGATGTATGATTAAAAGGAGGGTTTCTATTATTATGGGATCAGAAGGGTAGTAGCGAAATCAGCTGGGAATTGGTGTTTCAGCCATGGGGACCAGATTCGTTCAAATTTGTGTATGGTATTCAAGGCAGTTGCTTCAATTTTAGCATGAATCATGGCTGTGGATATTCTATGTTTGGTTTCAGCTATTATCAGGTGGGGAGTTTTCCAGGCTTTGGCTATTGTCTGTTTAGCTGCTGTGGTGATCTAAGAATCTTATTTCTCACCACCTTGGAGTCCTTCGGGTGTTTTTTAGCAAACTCCATGCGGG
>BLSH010039881.1:183349-193975 GCA_018402905.1 Glandirana rugosa
TCCGTCGTACACTCTCTAGACGACTAGGTCCAGTGACCCTAGTCAATCGAGAGAATACGGGGACCGTCGGGTCGGGGGAGTGTCAATCTTGTGCGGATCCCTTGTGTGAATTGGGGATTTACAATTCTTTTTTTTTTTTTTTTTTACTAGTAATGGCGGCGATCTGTGATTTCTATTATCAGGACTGTGACATTGGGTGGACATGTCGGACATTTTTGACACTTTTTTGGGACCAATGACATTTATACAGTGATCGGAATTTTAAATATCCACTAATTACTGTGTAAATGTCATTGGCAGTGAAGGAGTTAACATGCAGGCTGTGATCTAGGGGTTAAGTGTGTTCCCTAGGCGTGTTCTAACTGTGAGGGGGCTGGGCTGCCAGGGGCATAAGAGAGCTAACTGATCCCAGTGACCTGGATCAGCAGATCTCTCACATGCTGCCTGACAGAGCAGGGAACCGCCGTGTTTACATCGAGATCGAGTCTACCCGAGCCGCGGCCACACTCCTGCAGAGTGCAGCGGGCACGAGAGCATGATGCCGGCGGTGTGCTCACGCCCTAGCCACCGCTTATAGACAGTGATTCGCGGGACAGCCACCCTGCAGCAGCAAATGTACGTGAGGCGGTCGGGAAGCGGTTGAAATCCAGTAATACACTGTCTCACCCTGCTCTGCACATGTTCAGTTGCTCTCCATTTTTAGGCATTTTTGGGCACTGCCGAATTTGTAGAGGCCGATCTGCCCACAGCCTTTAAAGCACAATTAAACCCTCCTATCCTTTACAGCCAAGGAAGCTGCTTCTGTTTGGTCTTCAGCTGCCATGGTGCTGCATATGTGATCAGTTATGACACCAGCCATTTGATTTGTTTGACAGTTTGGTTGAGGACACAAGCAAAGGCGACCGTTGGCAATCCCAGCATTCCAGGGATGTAACTGATTTTTTTTTAAACCATTAAATCCACAAGTTTAGTTCCACATTATATTTACTGCTGTTAAGGGGCTCTGGGCTTCAGCAAAATGGCAGCCTCTAGAAACAATAGCAATGCTGGAGGCATTTTACAGCATAAACTAATTTTGGTAGTATAAGTATTTAGACCCCCATTTTTCACACTGGGGCGGTTTTCAGGCACTTTAGTGCTGGAAATAGCCTCTGCTAAGTGCCTGAAAACCACTTCTCATTCATTCCAGTGTGTCTTTTCACACTGGGGCAGTGTGCTTGCAGAATGGGAAAAAAGTCCTGCAAGCAGCATCTTTGCGGCAGGTTGGGAGCGCTGTATACAGCTCTCCCAAACCACCCCTGCCCATTGGAATAAATGGGCAGCTCTTTCAAAGCACCACAAAATCACTGCTTAACCACTTCCCGCCCGGCGTATAGACAAATGACGTCCGGGCGGGGGGTTCATTATCCTGACTAAACGTCTATTGACGTACTCGGGATAATCCACGATCGCTCGCATCGCGGCGATCGGTGGTGCCGTGGGTCAGTCTGACCCACCGCATTACCGACCGAGGTAAAAGGCTTCAGTCCGAAGCCTTTTACCATGTGATCAGCTGTGACCAATCACGGCTGATCACAGTGTAAATAGGAAGAGCCGTTTATCGGCTTTTCCTCTGCTCAGGTCTGCAGACCTGAGCAGCGAAGAGCCGATCGGCTGCTCGCCTGGTGAGGGGGGGGCTGCGCTGAACATTTATCAGCGCAGCCACCCTCAGGATCATCCCACTGGACCACCAGGGAGCCTGCCCAAGACCACCAGGGAGCACCCCCCCGGACATCACAAAGAGGCCGCCCAGGACCACCAGGGAAGGACCACAGAGGCCACCCAGGACCACCAGGGGGCCCCCACTAGACCACCAGGTAAGGGTAATATTGTGCACTGTAGGGATGGCACTGTGCCCATGTATGATGCCTGCCAGTGCCATCCCTAATGATGCTTGTTGCGCCAGTGCCTACCACTGCCACCTATCAGTGCCCACCTGTGCCACCTAAAAGTGCCACCTATCAGTGCCCTGTGCCACTTATCAGTATCGCCTGAGTGTCCATCAGTGCCGCATATCAGTGCCACGTATCAGTGCCCGTCAGTGTTGCTTGTCAGTGCCACCCATCAGTGCTGCATATGTGCCCCATTATCAGTGCCACCTCATCAGTGCCAATCTCTACTGCCTCATCAGTGCCCATCAGTGTAGCCTCATCAGTGCCCATCAGTGTAGCCACATCAGTGCCCGTCAGTGAAGGAGAGAATGTACGTTATACAAACCTTTGTGACAGAAACAAAGAAAAAAAAATTTTTTTTTTTCAAAATTTTCAGTCTTTTTTTTTTTTATAGCGCAAAAAATAAAAATTGCAGGGGTGATCAAATGCCACCAAAAGAAAGCTCTATTTGTGGGAACAAAATGATAAAAACTTTGTTTGGGTACAGCGTCGCACGACCGTGCAATTCTCATTCAAATCGCAACAGCACTGAAGGCTGAAAATTGGTGTGGGCGGGAACTGTTCTAAGTGCATGGTATTGAAGTGGTTAAACAGCGGTAAAGCGCCGCTTTACTGCTAACGGCCGGCGCTTTCAGTGTGAAAACGGAAAATTGTATATCAGTACTTGCCATGTTACCAATTATCATAAATTTGACCCCCACGCCCTGAACGATGTTGCGTAATTAGAACTTTGTCCAAAGGGTGGGAGCCTGCGCTGTCATGGAGCTTGTCAGGAAAGGAAAATTGCGGTAAGTATTTGATAAACAATTTTCCGTTTTCCTGACCGTTCCATGTCTCCTCTGGGAAATAACCAGATGCAAGGGTGGGACTCTGCTAAATTAGTTTAATTACAGCCACCGGCCACAGAAAAAAATAATAGTTTTGCCGAGTTCGGCTGTGGTTAACATTGCTGGGTCAATGCAGTAGTGAGAGACAAACGTGTGCATGGACGACCAGGTTGCTGCCTTGCATATGACTTCTAAAGCTATACCACATGCAGCTGCCCATGATGTTGAGACGCTCCTCGTGGATTGAGCCGTTATTTTCTCTGGAGGTGCCAACACCTTATCCTTGTATGCCATGGTGATTATCTTTACTAGCCAGACGGTGATGACCCTGCTGGAGGCCTTATATCCCTTGCTTATTCCGTTGGGAATTACAAACAGAGTTCGAGATTCTGATCCTAGATGTTGCTTCAAGGTACAGTTTCAATGTTCTGCCCACATCCAGTGGGCTGACTTCTTGTCTGTCCTCGTGGAAATAGGTGGGTAGCACTATCTACTGGCTTGAAACTTGGTGGCTACCTTAGGAATGAAGTCTGGCATTGGCCTTAGAATGACCCTACCTTCCCCCGAAGGACGTGTGGGGCTCTCTAGCCCCCAGAGACGTTATTTTCGAGACCCTCCTGGCTGAGGTAATTGGACCAGAAAGGATGCTTTCATCATCAAGTCCTGCAGCGATACTCCAGGAAATTCAGAACTAGCAGCAGGTCCCACTTGGAAAGTGCGGGTGCTCTGGGAGGCCTTAGTTTCGCTACAGCCTTAAAGAACTGGATGATTAGTTCATTCGAGGCCCACTGCATTCCATTGACTGCGGAAATGGCTGACACTTGGCCTGTGAGTGTACTTGCAGTAAGTCCCATTTCTAGGCTCTTCTGCAGGAACCCAAGGATGTGACAGGCTCTGAGTTCTTCCATCCCGAGTCACGCTGATGCTGCATACTCTTGGAACTTTTTCCAGCTTCTATTGTAGACACTGTGCTGTTTTTGCGGCCTTCATGAGGACCTGTACCTCTTCCGCGGAACACCCTAGGTTCCTGAACCTCCGCCTTTTCAATGTCCAGGCCATTAACCTGAGTTTCTCCGGCGCTGGGTGTACAACTGGGCCCTGGCTCTGGAGATCTGGCCCCGTCGGTAACATCCGAGGCGCCCTGATGCTCATGCATAAGAGTAGAGGATACCATGGGTGCTTTGGCCAATCTGGGATCACTGCTAGTACTGTGACATCTTCCCGTCTCAGTCTGTTCAGAAAGGGCAGTATTAACGGCATGGGGGGAAAAGAGTAAGCTGTCTGAAAGTCCCACTTTGCAGTCAGAGCGTCCACCAGGGTTGCCCGTGGATGAATCTAATTCATGCAAAATCTGGGGAGCTTCACGTTGACTGGAGATGCGAAGAGGTCTATTTTCTGGGAGAAAAGACCAGGCTACCAGTTCCCTGAATACTTGTGTCAGAAGGGACCATTCATTGTTGTCCACTGTAGTCCTGGACAGGTAGTCTGCCTGGAGATTGGCATGTATGGTTATATATACTTCTGAGAGGCAAAGCAGGTTCTCTTGGGCCCAATTCATTATGGGTTCCACCTCTTCCAGGAGGGACAGACTCTGTCTGCCTCCCTGCTTCTTGATGTAGGCTATGGCCATTGCATTGTACATCTTTAGGAGGACCGAGCCCCCCATGGATTATCTGGGCAAAGGCCAGGAGAGCTTAATATGCTGCCCTCAGCTCCAACCTGTTGGCCACAATTTGGACTGAGTTAGTGGTATGTTCTGATATGGATTCTGGGAGTCCCACTGCCAAAGGAACCCATACTGGAATGGACGAGCGTGCCGCTAGGCCCACTTCACCATGGGCGTTACTGACGTCATCGTGCCCAATAGCTGGAAGCAGGTCCTGACTGGGGAGGCAGTTGGCCGACCTTGCGGACTTTGCCCGTGCTAAGATAGGGGGAATCTTCCCTTCCGGTAGGGACACCGTATTTTTTCGTGTGTCCAGCTCTGCGCCCAGGTAGACAAGTAGTTGGGATGGATCTAACTGGCTCTTCTCCCAGTTTGAGCCATCCGAGCTGTTGAAGGGCTGTGATGATTCTGTCATGGTGAGACAACAACTTGTCCTTGTCTTGGTCCAGCAGCAGGATGTTGTATAAGTAGTGATGAATGTGAATCCCGCATCTCCTCAGCTGCACCACTACTGCCAGCAAGACCTTGGAAAAAATATCCTGGGTGAGATCGTCAACCCGCAGGGCAGGCAGACCAATTGGTAGTGAAGAGGGCCGATTGAAAACCTCAGAAATCTCTGGAAACGTGGGGCGACCCGCACGTGGAAATTTGCGTCCTTCAAGTCCACCGAGAGGAGCCAGTCTCCGGGTTGTATCCCCTTCAGGATGGTCTGCAATGATTCCATTTAAAGTGTTCCTTCTTCATGTGGTTGTTCAGCCACCTGAGGTCGATCACCGGCATCTAGTCTCCTGACTTTTTCTGTACCAAAAATAGTGGTGAATAGACTCCTGAGAAGCGCTCCCTCCGGGGCACTGATTCTATTGCCCGCTGTTTAGGAGTGTTCACATACTGAAGTAGAATCTCCTTTTCAGGGAGCAAGAGGGGAGAGTGTTCGGTACAAAGTTCGTCTTTGGTCTCTTGAGAAATTCAAAGAAATGCCCCATTTTTGTGGTGGAGAGCACCCAGCGGTCCCAGACGTTCTCTGTCCAAAATTGCCAGAAACGGCGCAGCATGGCTCCCACCAGGCAAGCATGGACAGGGACACCGTCAGAACGATTTCTGGGGCTCCCGGCCCACAGGGGTGACTGCCTTCTTCTGTTTCAACCCTGAGGGAGTATTCCAAGGCCTGTGAAACTCCCTCCCTGGCCTATAGGACCTTGCTTCTCTCCCTCTTGTTCTGGCAGGCCGGCCAAAGGCCGGACTCTTCTGGTGGACTAACCTCCTGTCCTGGGGAATGAAGCCACTTTCCACCCGTCGCCCTGTTGATTTAAGGTATTGAGCTTGTCCCCAAATAGGGACCCACCCTCGAAGGGGATCCTGCACCAGCCTTGTTTGGAGGATGGGTCTGCCACCCAAGGTCTGAGCCACAAGGCGCATCTTGCTGTGACTGCACAAAGCATCACGCGTGCCAGGGATTTGATTATGTCAATGGCAGCTTCTGCCATGAACCCTGCTATCAGCCTCAGGTTGTTGAGTGTAAAATATATATGCATAATTTACAAATCATCAGTAACTGCACCTGCACTGTAGTTATAAATATAATGCTGTGAAAAAGGTGTATAGAGAAGCTGACCTGTCAGGTTCAGATGTTATTTAGAATAAACTTAATTCATCTTCAAAATAAATATTGAGAAAGCTTCAAGATAGAAATATGGAAGTTGCCAGTGTCGGAAAATAGGGTTGTTCTAGGAAATTGACTTTCTTGATGTGGTCAAATTTGCTTGCTAGTTTAGAGGCACGTTGCAAGAGGAAAGGTAAAATACTTCAAGTAAACAATTTAGATTCTTAATATTTTTTGTGCTTTTCCCTGTATGTTTTTGTTGGCGATGGTCCCTTTTAGGTTCTTTTTATTTAAAATCTAAAAACTTCCTTTTGCACTATCATGCTTTATTTTCCTGTATGGCTTGTTTCCATGTGGATTGCAGTTTCAGGTTGTTCTGTGTGGTGTTTTTCTCTCTTGTCCTCTCATGTTGTCAGACCTGTTTTTTTCATGTGTAACTTTTCACTTTCATTCTTGTGTTTAGTCTGCAGCCAGAGAGTGTGAACAAATCCTTCCAGGCGATGAGATAATTAAAGTGAATGATCAGGTTGTGGTAAGTTCAATAAACAGCATCTTATAAATCTGTTGACAATCAGAACTGGTGGATGTCCAAAAAACAGGTTTGAAGAGGGGTACTCCAACAAGCATTTCACTATTCTAAATTACAGAAATCTAAAACCTGCTGCTGCAAAGGTGATGGGTGCATAACCATGTTGCATTTTCCATCTTCAATCATTGATAAGTGGATGAGAAAGAACTATAGAGCAGGAAAGTGGACAAGCTTTTACAAAGTTTTTCCACATGCGATAAGGGTATCATATTACTCATTTGCATACATTATCACATGCCGTAAAGTAAGTCCAATTCGCAAAGCAAAAAAAATTAACGATTATGCGCTATTTTACCGGAAAAAAAAAATGTGCTGGTAAACATCGCATAAAAAGCTCTTGCGTCCAACGGACCAGAGTGTTAAAGCATACGATAATTACCACCAGGGTTTAGCTGGCGGTATCACATGCAGTATTTGTCAAAAAACAGCCTGGGAGTCTGGGGGACCCCCGGGCTGTTTCTTGACAAATAGCTGGTTGCTAAGGAGCAGGCTAGGAAGTCGGACGACACGTCCTTAACAACCGATGACCTATCAGCTGTCAGCGGGCTTCCCCGCTGACAGCTGATCGTAAAAAAAAAGTGGGCAATTAAAAATTATGAAAAAAAAATAAACAGCTTGGGGTCCCCCCCAAAGTCCATGCCAGACCCTTAACCGAGCATGCGGCCTGGCAAGTCCCTCCTGAACCACACTAGGCCACATGCCCTAAACAGGAGTGTGGCTCTGCCCCCCCTTTAAAGACACTTTGTCCCCATGCTGTTGGGGACAAGGGCCTCTTTCCCAACAACCCTGGGCTGTCCTTGTCGGGGTCTGCGGGCAGTGGTAATTACAGCTAAATCTAACAAATACCCCATGCGGTATTAACTGCAAACTCTTATATTGGATATGGTGTTTTACCGCATAGGATTAGCAGTTATTTAACTCTTTGTGAATCAACCTCATAGAACCGTGGCATGCTTATAATTAAAAGTGAGATCAATATCATTGTTTTGCACTGTGAGAAAGGACAAGGATGCAAAGAAAATATGCAAAAGCTACTTTTATATTTGGGGAAGAGTGCACCCTAATTGAAAAAAAAAAAAAAAAATGTGTTGAGGCTTCATTTTATCCCTTGACACCTCATGGACTGCAACAAATATAAAGCTGAATACATATAAAAAATAAAATAATCCTTACTGGATAAGTAACAGTGGGTGTGGTAAAAGATTATATAGATACATTTATGCAGATCCATGCACCATAAAAATGTCAAATGTGCAGGGGAGAAATATAAGAATTCTGCTGATATCTTGCAGTCTTTTCTTTTTTTACATGCATTCACCCCAGCAATGACTCCATGGGATTTCTCCAGGTAGGTTTCCTAAAGGTAGCAACAGTTGAAGTATATGAACCAGTTCATTCCTTGCAGGAACACCACAAATTGTTTTTGAGAACTGCAAATTAAAAAAAAAAATCATATTAATATGTTAAAGGCAATATGAGATTTAGTGATTTGACTTGAATACTCTTTAAGTTACTATTTTTTTTTTACTTTATAAATACTGTATAGGAGCAACAATGACCTAAGCTGCTAACTGTATTGCCACTTTTATTCTTTGCCCTTTCATAAAGGAGGTCTATCTTGGGACATTTGTGGGATGTCATTGCGATCTTACTTTGAAATTACTTTTATGCATATCAGGAGTTCTTGTATCACCTACTGCATGTTTGTTCCTGGTTAGTGATTAAGGAAGTGTTGTATCCATAGACAAAAATGGATTGTTTATGATTGTTAATGATTGACCTACTTTCTACATACGTGTTGGTTGGTCATGTGGAACAGATCAAACACAATGTTACTTTTTATAGCCAGTTACAGTGCATCTGGGAAGTATTCACTGTGATTCACTTTTTTCCACATTTTGTTATGTTACAGCCTTATTCCAAAATGGATTAAATTCATTATTTTTTCACAGTGCTACAAACAATACCCCATAATGGCAACGTGAAAGAAGTTTATTTGAAATCTTTGCAAATTTATTAAAAATAAAAAATATAAAATCCCATGTACATAAGTATTCACAGCCTTTGCTCAATACTTTGTTGAAGCACCTTTAGCACCAATTACAGCCTCAAGTATTTTTGAGTATGATGCTAAAGCCTTGGCACACCTATTTTTCGTCAGTTTCTCACATTCTTCTTTGCAAGACCTCTCAAGCTCCATCAGGTTGGATGGGGAGCGTTGGTGCACAGCCATTTTCAGATCTCTCCAGAGATGTTCAATTGGGTTCAAGTCTGGGCTCTGGCTGGGCCACTCAAGGACATTCACCGAGTTGTCCTGTAGCCACTCCTTTGTTATCTTGGCTGTGTGCTTAGGGTTGTTGTTCTGTTGGAAGAATAACCTTAGCCCCAGTCTGAGGTCCAGAGCGCTCTGGAGCAGGTTTTCAACAAGGATGTCTCTGTACATTGCTGCATTTATCATTCCCTCGATCCGGACTAGTCTCCCAGTTCCTGCTGCTGAGAAACATCCCCACAGCATGATGCTGCCACCGCCATGCTTCATTGTAGGGATTGTATTGGCCAGGGGATGAGCGATGCCTGGTTTCCTCCAGCCATTCAGGCCAAAGAGTTCAATCTTTGTTTCCTCAGACCAGAGAACTTTTTCTCATGGTCTGAGAGACCTTCAGGTGCCTCCAGGCGAGCTGTCATGTGCCTTTTTACTGAGGAGTGGCTTCCTGCTGGCCACTCTACCATACAGGCCAGATTGGTGGAGTGCTGCAGAGATGGTTGTTCTTCTGGAAGATTCTCCCCTCTCCACAGAGAAATGCTGGAGGTCTGTCCGAGTGACCCATTTCAAACAAACTTCTTTCACGTTGTCATTATGGGGTATTGTTTGTAAGCAAAATAATGAATTCAATCCATATAACAAAATGTGGAAAAATTGAAGCTCTGTGAATACTTTGCAGATGCACTGTACATTGAATGAACATATGGGTTGTGAATTTCCTTTAAAGGGTAAGTTCACCTTTACAGAAAAATCTGTAAGGTGAACTTACACAGGACCTCCTCCTCGCCTTTCCCAGTCCCGCTGACCTGGAGCGTGGCAATCGCCCGCTAACGGACATCGGGTCGCCGCCTCGTGGTCTGGGGTTTACAAATCCGCTGCAGCATAATCTCCAATACGTACGTTTAGGAGCATTGTAATTGGTTGGCGCCGTCACATGGGCAGCGCCGACCAGTCGGAACCTGCGTAGCCTGTCCTGTCACCACGGGCAAAGAGGAGAAAAAGCCGCGGGGGATTTCAAATCCTAGGACCGATACAGCGGTGATACGATTGGTCATTGCGGGGGATCGCCGGCTTCAGGTACAGCTGGACCTGGTGCAATGGGAAGGGAATCCAGTGTAAGTTCACCTTACAGATTTTTTGTAAAGGTGAACTTACACTTTAAAATGCTTGTCCTGGCATTGCCCAAACTTACCCCCAATTCTCCCTCTCACCCTCTAGAACAGGGGTCCTCAAACTATGGCCCTCCAGTTGTTCAGGAACTACAATTCCCATCATGCCTAGTCATGTCTGTGAATGTCAGAGTTTTGCAATGCCTCATGGGATGTGTAGTTCCGCAACAGCTGGAAGGCCGTAGTTTGAGGATCCCTGCTCTAGAACATGTCTTGGCATTCATTTGAAAAATGCTTTTATTACTCCATGTGATATGACCAGGCTTCTAAAATACTTGTACTGGAAGCTACTTGTAGCTCCGTTCCTATTGGCATGCCCCTAAAACTGCATCTTCCAAGAGCTCTTTTCATACACCGTATATGGGCAGCATTTAAAGCAGCAATATTGTTTTGCTAGGAAAGAAATCAATGTGTGTAGATAGGGACAGCAAAGGGAGAAGATAAATGGAGTTCTCTAGTCCTTGTACAAGCAGTCATTTTACGTGTTTACTTTTATTGTTACTTTGAAGAATGAAAGTAGACATTTTTTTTTTCCCGTTCACCCCCCGCACCCCCGCACCGCACCGATCGTCTGGGCGTTC
>BLSH010039881.1:200003-211308 GCA_018402905.1 Glandirana rugosa
AACCGCGACTAGTCCGACGATAAGTAACCGCGACTAGTCCGACCCGTCCCCTTTCCCCCACCTCAGTCCCCACCTTCGGTTCCCCCCACCGTTTTTTCCCTAAAATAATTTTGAATGGCATTTTAGGAAAAGAGGCTCAAGTGACTGTCTGCGTCGAGTAGTACTGCACACCCCAAATACGAGCAGGGTGATCCTCAATTGATCCGTCCCTTTTCTTTGTCGACCTTAACTCCTAGTGGGACGAGCATAAACCCCACACGTCATGATGAGCTGCGTCTGTCAGTGAACTCGGAGAAAAGGATTTTACGGTAAGTTTTAATAAAATCCCTTTTTTGCCACCCCCCTTGGCTTCCACCCCTGACTCCACCCCCTTTCCCCTGCCCAGCCTGATCAGCGCCAATGAATAGCAGCCTGATCAGCGCCAATGAATAGCAGCCTGATCAGCGCCAATCAAATGCAGCCTCACCAGCGCCCATCAAATACAGCTTCACAAGCGTCAATCAATACAGCCTCACCTGTGCCCATCAAATACAGCTTCACAAGCGTCAATCAAATACAGCCTCACCTGTGCCCATCAAATACAGCTTCACCTGTGGCCATCAAATACAGCCTCACAGGGGATGGGGGCGGAGGGGGAGGATATTTGGCAGATCAGTCACTATTTCTATATACATTTGCAAATGGCATGTGATAATACAATCCCATTATCTCAGTCAGACAGTGTCAGTTATTAAATAAATCAATGCAGAGCAGCCAGTGACAGATCAACAGTGGCCAGGCGCCCCTAGTCGGCAGTGCGCCCTAGGCGGCCGCCTACTCCGCCTAGTGGTAGAGCCGGCCCTGGATGTATACAATATGTATTTTATAATCACTGAAAACACTACAATTTGAAATAGAATGTGTTTTTTTTTTTTTAAACCTGATTTTGTGATTTATATTTTTTATATATTCACCTAGGTTGGATGGACGCATAAAAATCTTGTGCGCAAACTCCAGGAGAAATTAAACAGTGTGACTCTTATTTTAAAGAAAGTTTCAGTTTCTCCTGCAAAATTTGCTGTTTCTTCAAACAAGAACAAAACACATGAAGCAAGCCCATCATCGTTGATGGATAGTTCCCCATTTTCAAGTCATGTCCCTACTTCACCTAATGTGCGTGGACGCGACCTCTTATTGAAATCTAATAGTGCTCCAGTATCACCACTAAAACACAAAAACCTTCTGGCAACACAAAGTGCACCTGGTTTTGAGACTGAGAACAACCTGCCAACCATAAAATCTGGTAGTGGAACTCCACAAAATCTGGATCAGGCCTCTTCTGCTGAAAACATTTCAGGAGTGGGTCAAAACAGGCCAAGCAGGCCTACTTCACAGGGGCATCATACTTGGTCCTGCCCAGGTGCTTCATCAAAGCCGCTTACGTCAGACGTTTTTCTTTTTCTTCCTCCAACCTCCCCTGAACTACCTGCCCAACCAGAGATGTCTTGCTCAACAATATATGCAAAAACACTGACTCCATTGGAACAGTGTTCCTCAGAAATGGAGTCAAAGAATGGAAAGGTTAGTTAATTTATGTTGTTTCCTTGCATGTTCTCATTTGGATATCTCAGCCAAGCCTGAGATATCCCTATTTTTTTTTTTTTTTGCTTCCCTGCTATAGTTATGCTGGCTCTACTTTACTTGGTGGGATTGGATATATTCTGTCCCAATAATGATTTATGTTAAAGTGATACTAAAGGAAATTAAAATAAAAAATTAGCAAATATGTTATACTTGCTTTGTACAATGGTTTTGCACAGAGCAACCCCAGTCCTCCTCTTTTCTGGCTTCCCGTCAGCACTCTAGGCTCCTGCTCGCTGCTGAGTGCTTGCTATGGGGGCACTTGTGCCTGTTTGCTGCTGAGCCTTGTTTTCTGTGTACGTTTTACCACAGAACAAGGCTCAATGAAGCCTGTCTGAGCCAGAGGAGGGAGAGAGCTGGCAGAGTAGCTGCTCTCATGCACTTTGCTCAGGTAAGTATTAGGGGGGACTAAGAGCTGCACAGTTTAGGTTTATAACCTTCATGCATAGAATGCATCCCTATGCAGGGATAGTACTCTATTCTGACCTCTCTCAGGCTACCATTCAGGCCCGCAAAAACCTGAACCCTATCACCAAGGTACTACGCAACCATAAAGTGATATACAAGTGGGGGTTTCCCACTAAACTGAAGATGGACAAAGACAACAAATCCTACTTTATCTACTCTTTGGAAGAAGGTCTAAAATTGCTGAAAACATGGGGCATACTTTCCAGTGACGAAGGGGGGTCCCCCGCCAAAAATTCTCCTCCAGAAAGAATCACCCCAATGGCATACTAACCTTGGATGAGACAATATTATGATGATCAAACGCAAAGTTTAATACCTTCTTAGCCCTCCAATACCAGGACCCAAGACTCACCACAGGTTCACATTATTCAGGGATGTCTCTGTTCTTAGGCTCTCTGACAACTCCACCATTGTTTTAACAGTGCAAATTCTAATGCACACAAGGATCACACACCGACCCTTCTTGTTTTTTATGTTCCATCTGGTTTTCTACGTTGATTTTGTCCTGCTTAATTTACTATTACCTTTCCACCCATCGGTTTATGGAAGTTGCATCACCACTGGATGCTGCACAAACTTAAAGATATTATACTTTAATACAGAGCTATACTTAAGTAGAAACTACCTACTAAATGGCAAATCTTAATATCCTATCACTGAATGCTAAAGGCCTCAATAACCCTATTAAGAGAAGAACACTATGGAATGATGCTTTAAAGTTTGGCAGTGACATATTATGTATACAGGAAACCCACTTTACAAGAGACAAGCCCCCGAATTCACTCATCCAAAATTTTGACATATTTTTTCATCAAACAATCGGAAGAAAAAAAGGAGTAGTCACTGTTATTACAGACTTAATTTCTTTTCAACTGCTGGATTCTAAAATTGAATCAGAGGGAAGGTTTGTTATCAGTGGCAAATATTGAAAATATGCTACTGACTATTTCTAACATTTATGCCCCCAACAAGAATCCACACCAGTATCTGCAAAAGGTCCTCAAAATTATCAGAAAAATCCAAAAGGGCAATGTGATAATCTGTGGAGACTTCAATGCCCTTATTGTCCCAGCTATGGACACCAGGGGTGCTCACTCATCTAGAAAAGGATTGTCAAACATTTTCTTCCAGGAAAACCTTCATGACCCATGGAGGTGTCTACACTCAACAGAAAAAGGACTTTACCTTTTATTCCTGCATGCACAAATCCTACTCAAGGATCGATTTTTTTTTTTCATCACTGATAGACAGCTCCTGCAAAAAGTTAGACGCCCGTATCTACAATATAATGTGGTCCGACCATGCGCCAATCACTTTCAGCGTTGACCTAGGACAACAAAACCAATGTTCCTTGGTTTGGAGGAACAATACTTACATTATTTCACAAAGTTAGTCTCTATCAGTGATGAAAGAAAGATTAGACTAATTTTTCAATCTCAATGACGATGACTGTGTTTCTACTAATAACGCACCCACAAGGCATATGCAAGAGGGTTGCTGATCCAAATGGCCTCCAGAGAAAAGAAAAGGAATCATATACTTAATAAATTGTTCTATAATATCTCTAAACTTGAACAAGAACACTCAGCCTCTCCCACCCAAATCTCACTTCTCCAGAAACTGAATGAGTCAAGAAGGGAGTTGCGAGCGCTCCTAATCTCCAGTCATGAAAATTACTTAAAAAAACTCAAATGAAATCAATACTCGCAAGGAAATAAAGCAGATAAATACCTAGCCCTCCAGCTACGACACAGACAGAATAAACAAAAAATTCAGGAATGAATCCACCATAATTCAGGGAAAACTATTTACTATCCACGGGATATAGCAAATACCTTTGCTGAATACTATGAGGAACTATATAATATTAAAAAAGATAATAAGATGTATCAACCCCAAACATTAGATATACAGAAGTTTTTGGAAAAAAATAATCTTCCAAAGATAGACCCCAGCACCCTTAGTAAACTAAATGAACCAATTACAGAAAAAGAAAATAATAGTCATCCAATTTCTCCCTAATAATAAAGCTCCTGGAGCAGATGGCCTGTTGAGTGACTATTTTAAAGCCTTTAACAAAATTCTAACACAATATTTAGAAAAATTATTTAATTACGCTGCAAATTACAAAGCATTTCCCAAGGAAATGCTTGAAGCCATTATTATCACAATACCAAAACAAGGCAAAGATCCCTCATCACCCATCAATTATAGGCCTATCACTTTATTAAATACCGACTTGAAAATGTACTCAAAAGTCCTGGCCTACCGTTTATTAGAGATAACGCCTCACCTCATTGAACCAGACCAGGTGGGGTTTGTTAAAGGCTGTCAAGGCCCAGATAGTACTAGAAGAATGATTTAATTTAAACGATATAGGACACTGATGGATGCCTTCTCTGCTTCTTGGTTTGGATGCGGAGAAGGCATTTGACAGGGTGCATTGGAACTACATTGCAGAAACCCTTAAATATGGTATACATGGTTTCCTCTATGAAGCCATAATGTACCTTTTATACAGTACCGACATCTAGGGTGTTTACCTCTGCCAGTATTTCCAATAGTTTCACCTTATCTAACGGGACAAGGCAAGGCTGTCCCCTCTCTCCCATAATTTTCTCAATTGAACCGCTCGCGGTGTGTATTAGAACGTTATATTAAAGGTATTAAAATCGGACATCTAGAACACAAAATATATCTTTTTGTGGATGACGTTATACTAACACTTTCATCCCCAGACATATTCCTGAATGAAGTCAATAAAATCTTGGAGGCCTTTAGATCAGTTTCATATTCTAAAATAAACCAGACAAATGCTATGCTTTACCAGTGAATATTCCACCAGACCAGATTGTTCAGTTGAAAAATAAATATAATTATAATTGGGAAAGTACATCGATAACTAGGAATACGCCTCACCTATCCAGCAACAAGCACTAAGAAATGAATTATCATATACTATTAGAACAAATTAATCAAGACTGTCAATACATAAAAAACAGCAATTGTCATGGATAGGAAAAATAGCAGCATTTAAAATGCAAACCCTACCGAAAATATTATAATATTTTCCTTCTCTTCCCATACCAGTACCCACTACATTTTTTACACAAGTGAATAAAAAAAAATGAGCGACCTGGTCTGGAATGGCAAAAAAACAAGCGTTTCCTTTTCAGTTATGTCTACAGTAAGATCTAAAGGAGGGATGAATATGCCAGACGTTCGTCTTTATTATTATGCTACTCTATTGGATCAATTGAGATATTGGTTTGTTCATGACAACACAAAATTATGGTTAAATATTGAAAGAGAAATAGTCAGAGGTAATGACTTGTTTGCATTAGCTACAGCTTATATATTACCGAAAGTAATTCTACCTAACTATTTCACACTTAAATCCACCTTAATGACATGGAAGTTTATACTCACTAAATTACAACCACTAAAAGACCCAGTAAACACCCCCATGCCACTAAATGTCATGAAATATTGCAAAGCACGTATCAATGTTACGCCATGGTATAAACAGCGCATTCATTTCTTTCTCAGTCTACCTGAAACTAAAACGCATATTATTAATAAATTGAAAGCTAAAAAGCACCTAAAGAATTTCGACCCTAAAATGTATCTGGAGATTTCTAGGGAGATTTGGGAATTTTTCATCACCAACAAGAACAAAAATAGGGCATATTGCTCTTCTATAAACTCCTAGCATCATTTCCCCCAAAAAAACAAAACGGCCAATATGATCAAATGGGAGACTGAACTCTCCCAAACTTTTTCATGGGAGTCATGGAGCAAAGCCATATAGATCAACAGTTCTGTAACTTCCTGTATTGGGCATTGGGATAATGCCCAGAAAGTGCTGAACCGCTGGTATCTGACCCCTTATAGGTTGTCAAAATTTTTCCCAAACACGTTCTCCCTTTGCTGGAGGTGTAATACCCATACAGATAACCTTTTACACACACTATGGGAATGTAAACCTTAATCAAGTTTTTGGAAATCTATCTCCTCCTCTTATTGCATCCCTCACAGGAATCTTGTCTACACTTACACCGGAAATGGCATTATTGGATAGTATTATGGGTAACTTGGACTTCTACCCGTTAAACTATAGAATTATTGTAGCCAATATTTTAATAGCCTCAAGACTTACAATAACCAAACTATGGAAATCTACCCTAGCCCCTAATTTGTCAGATGTCATTCTAAGACTCAACTCGCAAGCGCATTATGAGCTTATGCTAGCACACAATGGCTCCATAGGTAAATTCTCTACAGCTTGGCATGCTTGGATAACACATCCTAAGGCCTTTAATTACCTAAAAGATGATGATAATTACTAAGTTTGAGTGAATAATACAATCAAGCACAGGAGTTTCAAATGCAGATGTACCTTCCTATCTCCTATTCCATTCCTTTCCCTCTTCCTTTCCTTATCCAAACATTATCCTTGTTTACAGTATGTTCCCATTGGATGGTGAATGAGGATTACAGTTGATTTATTAGTAATGCCTCATGCACACAGGGTATTTTTTGACTGTTTTACAGCAGCTGTTTTTAGCTGCAGATGTTTTTTTTTTCCTACAGTCAATAAACTCTCCATCATGTTATCCTATGTGCTCATGCACACACAGGCTGTTATCAACCATTTTTGGCAGTGTAGTTTTTGAGCTGTAAAAAAAAAAACCAAGGCCGGTGGGTTCTGAGAGATGCTTAGCAGCTGTAAAAACGCTCAAACACTCAAAAATGCGGCCAAACACCAGTCACCAACGTTTTTTGACGTTTTGGATCAGTTGAGGGAAAAAAACATTCAAAAACGCGTAAAACCGCCGCTGCAAAAACACTCAAAAAAAGCTGAAAAAGTAATTAAAAGCTACTGACGTTTTTAGGATTTTTTTTTTAACGTACTGTGTGCATGAGGCCTAAAGATAACCGGTTTATTGGTTTCTACTACGTTTTGTTTTTTTCTGTTAATAAAATACAATAAGAAAACACTTTGTATGTATTGAAGATGCTAAATTTTGTGTAAGAGGCTTTTTCTTTATTTGACTTGTCATAAAAAGTTGTATTTACCTGAAAACTTAATAAAGCATTTAAAATTGAAAAAAAAAAAAGTACTCTGCGTGCGACTGACAGGCGATAGCCCTTCAAGTCATCAGGTCCCTAGCTTTGCTAAAAGTTCCTAAGGCAAATCTGATTGATTGTTTGTTACAAGTGCAGCCCTGGTTATTTCAATAATCAGCAGTACTGGTATATAATGCTGCATGTACTGTATACCATAATTGATTTTTATTTCTTTAGCATTCCTCACGACCAAGAAGTGGGTCTGATTCTACCTCATCACTTGTAAACAGGTACAGTAAGAAACAACAGGACCCATCGTTTTTTTTGTATCGATAGACTTTTTCACACTCGTGACTTTTATTGCTTTCTGTGTTGTAGCCTGCTCGAACCACCTTCTACCAATTTAAGGCCTTCAACATCTGACAGTATTCTGTCAAAGAAAACCATTACTGAAGTTCCTCAGCAAAGCACAAGGCTAGAAGGTGAGAATTCAACCTATTGTTTGAACAAAATTTAATCTGAACATTGGTATCACCTTACTATGTATAGTTATAGTATACTTTTTATAGTCATTGCAAACTGATGGGTTATTGGTGGTGTTGGTAGTGATTTTTAGCATCTATAAATTTTGTGAAGTTCTTTGTAATGCCAGGATGACAGCATACATTGCTGGGCTTGTACTGCTTTGTGTGACCCCAGGACAATGCATACATGGAGTAAAGGCCCAGCAGAGTTATCTGTGCTCGAGTTATAGTTTTGTAAGCTTTTTTAGTTTTCCCTGAATGACTGGAACAGAATTGCACATATTTATTCTCTGTATTTCAGCTTCCTATCAAAGTTCACAGGAGAAAGCAAAAAGCCCCAAAACTGAGAAAAAGCTACAGCCTTCAGACACGGACAAGCACACCCATTTTGATAAAGAGGTACTTTTGAATAGTCATGCATAAATGTTGTTGCACGCTTTAAATAACTGTATAGGGCAATCTATTGATGGGCCCATTAGACAACTGCAGTTTCTCCGCAATACATACTATTATTGTGAGTGGATGGTATCCATTCTATGACAGTCACTGCAGCAACACGCTCTTGCCTGACTCAGCATACAATTAAACATAAAAAGGAAAATGTCTATGTAGTTTCATGCCAACCTTTAGAAGGGTTTTATTTGGAAATTGGATAGCTCACAATAAACAGTTGTATACTACCCTAACACATTTTACACACATAGGTGCTTAGTCTTAGTGATTTAGGTAAACCTTTCCCTTTTATTTAAAGTTCAATTTATCACTTGTGCCATTGATTGTACAAACAAAAGCTTGCCAGACAGATTGGCTGTGCTTGCCATTAACTTTATAATTGTGTAATTACTTTTGGGGATTGTTAGATTAACAGCAAATGCAGTTAACTATTATCTGCTATCTATTTATCTATATATATATATATATATATATATAAATGACACATGAGATACTGTCAGCATCATCTTTCCAAAATAGCTGTTCTGTTTATTTGGTGCATTAAACTTGCTTCTGTAGGTATCACATTATCTACCTCAATACTCGGCACTTTCACCCCCTTCCTGCCCAGGCCATTTTTCAGCTTTCAGCGCTCACACTTTGAATGACAATTGTGCGGTCATGCAACACTATACCCAAACAAAATTTTTTTATCATCGTGTTCCCACAAATAGAGCTTTCTTTTGGTGGTATTTGATCAACGCTGGATTTTTTCTTTTTTACTAAAAAAAAAAAAAAGACAGGAAATTTTGAAAAAAAAAAGTTTTTCTTAGTTTCTGTCAGTAAATTTTGTAAATAAGTAATTTTACTCCTTCCCTGATGTGCGCTGATAGTCTGCACTGATAGGCTGCACTAATGGGCACTGATGAGGCAGCACTTATGGGCACTGATTAGGTGGCAGTGATGAGGCAGCACTAATATGCCACACTTATGGGCTCTGATAGGTGGCACTGATATGCGGCGCTGATGAGCATTAATGGGTGGCACGGATAGACAACACTGATGGGCACCGATGGGCATTGGTGGGCAGCACTGATAGGAGGCACTGATGGGCACTGAAAGCCAGCACTGACTGGCATCACTAATGGGCACTGATTGCTGGCATTGGTGGGTACTGATTGTTGGCACTGGTGGGCATGGATTGCTGGTTCTGGTAGGTGCTGATGCCGCTTTTTTGTAATCGGGCACTGATGATCAGTGCCCTGATTACCTGTTCTGATGTCCTCAGCGAGGAGATGCCGCTGATCAGCTCTCCTTGCCATACACTCTGTCAGTGCCGATTACCGGCAGTTCCTGTATTTACACAAACGATCACATGGTTAAAGAGCCGCGTCAGCAATACGGTGAGGCCATGGTGGTTTGGGTGCGCCGTCATGTGACGTCTACCCAGAACAAGAGCCGCACCATCCCTCCGTCATTTGACGGTAGGCGGGCGTTAAGTGGTTATTGCGATTGCACTTTTAAGGTAACAAGGGGTGCAAATGAAGCAGTATATTAGCATGCTAATTTTATATTGGAGTCTAATTTATCTCTGGTCTGGTGACTCAGAAATCCAGCAGTGGATTTGGGAAAATCCTTCCTACCACTTTCCTTAGGATGCCAGCTTAAAGTCCAGGACACCTTACTGGTTCAGGGGTCTTGGTCGACAAAGGAATCGCATCTTCCCATCGGCATTCCCATGGTGCTCCACGCACTTTGACTGGAGGATCATCCGATCAGGATTAATGCCACATCAGTGGCTACACCAACTATCAGGGAAGATCCAAAAGTCTTGCTGTGGCAAGACCAGAAGAAAAAATTCTGAACTGTGTAAAGCGCCATGTTCCAGCCTTGTGAGCCATTCACATTGTGGGTGTAAACAATTGGCATGCAGACTAACTTATTTAAGCTCCTGACCTAGGGGAATGGTCCCTACTCCCAAAAGTGCTCCAGGATTTGTGTAACTGGTGGGAGAAGCCCAGCTATTTAAAAGGATCAAGATGAAGGCCATCCTCGAGATCCTCCTCTCTCAATACTGGTCTAGGTGAATGTGGTCCTTTAACCTGATCAGACCCCTGTGGGCTTATCCAGATCCCCCAGATCTCCTATCCAACGGACCAAGGTACTACCCTGCTTCACGGTTTCAGGCTTTAACGACATGGCAGTTGAAGCCCAAGTATTGAGACAGAGGCCTCTCTGAATCAATGATTGCCATGCTTTTTGGGAAATCTTCCTTCTGTAAGGTCAATCATCGCACATGAAAGCTTATTTGCGAGGAAAGAAAACATCACCTGCCCCCGCACCCCCTCCCAGAATGTTACCTTTCTGCATTCAAGTCTGGATCATCATTAGGTCTTTCATGCCATAAATGGACAAATCTACCCTTTTGATCTTATTTCAAAGACTATTGGGCTCCCATTCATTAGTGTTAGGGAACGCTGAATGATTTATTTAGTCAGCTAAATTGATTGTTTAATCGACTAACTTGACCTGTGCATGCGCTGCAGTCGAATTACCAGGTGAAGTTTGTCTAAAGTTATGCCAATACGGCAAATTAAAATGACCACATTTTGGGCTGTTAGGGTATCTAATGGAGTAGCAAATCAGCTAGCATAAAATAATTGCACACGGAAAAATCAATAACAGATATGGAAACTATAATTAACCTTTAAAATGGCTGTTAGCCAGACTCTCCTAAGATGGCTGTCGCCTAATGGGTGGAGTTTGCCTCCCCAGGATGGCATCTAGCTCGGTTAAAGCTGTGTGGTGTGTGATCTAGATCAGGCATTCTGATCTTGATGGTTAAGTCTGATGTGTGATGATGAGTGTCCTTCAGATGATGCAACCTGCAGATAATGGGCGTGTCCCCTACTCCCCCCGTCTACTTGACTTGCTATATTATCTAGTTGCAAACAATAAATTCTGAAAACTTTCCATAAACCCTGACCCAGACAGTGTAACCCTCTCTCTGATTGTTGGGGCAGTATCATCGACCTTGTGTTTTACCTGCATATTCGCTCACTTGGCCACCGAGACTAGAAAGGTCTATTTTAGTTTTCCAGGGGAAATGGCTCTTCTATAAAACCTCATCTTTATTAACTTTTTTTTTTTATATGATAAGTGAATCGTGATATACACACACACATATATAT
>BLSH010039881.1:211336-224211 GCA_018402905.1 Glandirana rugosa
AACATCGTTTCACAGTAAAGAAGTCACAACTATATATATATATATATATATATACACACACACACACTACACCCCTCACATTTTTGTAAATATTTTATTACATCTTTTAATGTGACAACACTGAAGAAATGACACTTTGCTACAATGTAAAGTAGTGAGTGTACAGCTTGTACAGTAATGTCTAAACCACTGGCAACAAAAGTGAGTACACCCCTAAGTGAAGATGTCCAAATTGGGCCCAAAGTGTCAATATTTTGTGTGGCCACCATTATTTTCCAGCACTGCCTTAACCCAAAAATCAAGGTTTCTTCCGGCGTTTTGCATTGGCGTTAATGCACGTTAGTGAGCGTCGGCGTCAATAGGCGTTTAAAAAAAAAAAAAAAAAAAATTCCTCTTCTTAACCTAAAAATGTCGGCGTCAAAAAACCGGCACGGTGTTCGTGAGCGTTTTGCGGCATCAGAGTCAAAAACGCCAAAACGTTAGTCTTGGAACACGCTGGCCTTGGGTTTTACTTTCAGCTCACTAACACTGACGCCCTCTACAGCTCAAAGACGGCAGCGTTTTTATGGGGCCATTGACTAACATGGAGAGCTGCAAAAAATGCCAAAAACCGTGGCTTCAAAAAACGCCCGTGTGTATGAGGCCTTATTTTTGAGAGCATGGCGTTCCTCTTTTTCTTTTTTTCTTTTTTTTTTATTTCTTTTGTCATCCAATAAACCTTTTTTTCAGATGCAATTTTATAATAATTATGCTTGCAGTGTGTATGTAATGTAATCTGCCCTATCCTATTGTTAAATTCTTTTGTACATGTTGTTCAAATCTTTATTTTTTTTTCTCTTACCACTGTATTTCAGACACCTGACCGATCTTCCCGAAATCAGAAAGGTAAATATGATTTTCAGTTTTACTTTTGATAGGTTTCTACAGTTTGAAGCATTTTGTGGAAGCATTTTGAATTCTTGTGACATGCAGCATCTTACAATGCAAACAGATATAATTGTAAGAGACATGGCAGACACCCATTGATTTTTGACATCCCACTTTGCCACCTGCTTATCAGCTATTTGAGATCGCAAATGGTATTAGAGGTGCTTGACTATATTTGGATATTCTGTCCTTTGAAACGCAGTTGTTTTAAAAGGTAAACCACACTGAAGCCTGAAATAGGTTTGGTCTATTTTAAAACGCATCCAATTGAGGTTACATGGCCTAAGGCCACCAAATAAGATTTTATCCACTTTTGCAGAAAGAGTCCATTATGAATGTTTAGCATGTGTTTGATATAGGAGCAATTGTGTTTAAATTCTATGAGTAGTGGGTGCTCCACTCTCACCCGCGACCCCTCCAAGCTGGCCGACGTGAATGACAGGCTTTTCACAGGGGAGAGAGCGCCTGTCACCCCTGCGGGGATCTTTCCCCCATCCTTCTCGTCTTCACTGATTTAATCTAATGTAATGCGAGCGACGTTCGCCCAGGCATCCATCCACTTTCTGCTTCCTCCCGTGTGCTTTTATTGGCAGGAGGTGAGGAGCCAATCGGAAGGAGCCAATTACAGCAGCCAACCAGAGGGACTGTACTGAGCTGCAGGAAGCAGCTGCAATGGATTCTGGGCCATGTAGTTCCCTCACCAAATGGCCCCATATCCTTGTATGGGGCATGGAACTACAAAGCCCATGATGCTCTACACTAAAGGGAGCTGAGGACTCCATCTTGTTTCCTGATGGAAATTCAGACACCTCGAGGCAGAGGAAGAGATCAGACCTAAGGGAGAGGTATTGCCTCCTAGGTAATTTCACCGGGTAATTTAGGGCTCTGCAGCCTGACAGGATATCCAGCCTGAGAGAGGGGGATCCCAGGTGCCTATCTAGGCACACCTGCACCGCCAGTGAAGCGTTCCATTGTGAGGTGACCAATCGGTCACCAGGAGAGCCTGCCTGTATCCAGGACGTTCGTTTGGGCCTTGATCTCAGGATTGCAGGAAACAGGGACACTGCACACAGATGGAGTTAAATGGACACTGTATACAAACATCATTGCTGGTAGTCATCTTGCTGACACTTGTAGTGCCACAGGGCTAAAGGAGAATGCCATCCATTTCCAGGGACACTGTATACAGACACCATTGTCCTTTCACCTTGCTGAGAAAGATCCTGTTTCTTCACTTAATAATCTGGGCCAGTTGTGGTGTTTGGCCCTGCTATCCAGGAGTTTAAGTGCACCGACGAGAGTGGCTAGCTGAGGATACAAAAGCTCACCCTCTTCAAAGGAACTGAACTTACTAGAACCATACAGGCCTGCACACACATATTCAGGGCTCTGTGCATGCAGTAGATGTGCGGGACCGTTCATCTAGGAGAGTTAAACCATCACATGTTGACTTGAATGCAGTGTTGAAGGTAGGTCATGTGGTGTCAGGGGACAGAAGAGAGAGACCTGACCTAGATAGGGTCATTCCTCTGCTCTCCTCCTGCCTGCACTCATAGAGCCAACCTCAGTAAAGGTAACCAATCTTGTACAGTTTGCCATGTTATGATTTATTGTCATTGAAGTGTTTGCCTCTGCTCTTGGTGTTGTTCTTAGGTTTTGAATCCCCTGAAAGCAGCCTGAATCTGGTATTGAGCTATATTGCTCATAACCTCAGCTATTGCTCTTTTATTGCATTCTTTGAACTTATATATTGTTACTATTTCTTACCTATCCACAGAAATATTGCAGTAAGGACAATTTCTGTGTTTTATCATAATGTGTGTGGTTTCATTGGTCCTTGCACTTCTTGCCAGGTGTGCCAGAGGGGCTGAGGCTTTCTCTTGGGGTTGAGAGGCAGAGTACGGGACTGAACATACTTAAACTGCTCCTGCGGGGGTAGCGCTACGTATGTATTTAAAGTTGAAATTTAGGTATGTATATTTATGTACAGTTACATTGAACCAGCTTGTTCTTGGTGTCACGCCAGTCCAATTCCCTGAGGAAGCTGGAAATCTCTATAGTAGGCACTGCTGCTACAGTGATTGCCATTAGTTTTCAGGTCCCATGATGAACAGCTGTCCAGCTTGGTGAGTATAGGTCGCCTGTTTTGCCGTTGCGCCATTCAAAAAACACATTTTCTCAATGAATAAAAGTTAATTTATTGGATGGGGTGAAGATCATGATGTTATTGCCTCACCTCTTCACCTTGTGCAATCTGAATTCTTGCTTTCACTGAGAAAATGTAAAGTGTTTTCTGAGTGTCACCCACTCTTGAGTATGTGACCTCCTCTGTTTGCTAAGCAGCAAGGCAATGGCTTAGTAAGAGGCGCAGAAGCTAGCGGTGATTACTGTAGTAGTGGTGCCTACTATAGTGATTTCAAGCTCTTGTTGGGTTTGGCCAGGTATGACGCATTGATACAACAATATACATATCTAAACTTCAAATTTAAAAAATAAAAAGACATCACGAAAATACTGTATATAGACGGTCATTGCCAATCTTGTTTGAAACGTTAGCTGCCTAGTTTGCTGACTTGAAACGTATATTCTTATTTGCATACTTGTTAGGAGTCCGTGACTCAGGAAGAATGGAACCCAGATAATCCTGATCATGTTTAAAAGATGTCATCAAATGTAATTTATACATTTCATAAGATCTTCCATTTTAGGATTACAACTATGTTGTCTGTCCCTTTTTTATTTTTTATTTTTTTTTTAACCACAGTTCCTGATAGGAGGTGTAAAGATGCATTGAAGAAAATTGAATTATTTTTTTTTTTTTTTACCTTTATTGTATATTTTATTATACTATACAAGCTGTTTACATATTTAGCACTTATCTAGCTAAAACCGTGACTGTAATTCATGAATAATGAATTCATATGTAACATGACTTAAACAAGAAGAGATTTGTTATTTTGGTCCTATATCTGCAGCTGTTCTGCTCATAGCTTTTTTTTTTTTTGTCTTGTTTTAAAAATAAGACCATATGCCTGAAGTATCTAACTTTTTCTAATACTTAATTTCCCTGCCTTAGCAACTAAGCTGAGCCGCAGACGAGTGTCTTGTCGGGACTTGGGAAGTCCAGATTGTGATGGCTGGTTGTGGAAGAAGAAAGAAAATGTTGGTTTCATGTCTCAGAAATGGAAACACTGCTACTGTGTCCTAAAGAAAGATAAATTGTACTGGTACAATGGACCTCAGGTATGTGTGTCAGAGGCTTGTCAACAATAACAAAAATTCTTAGATCGTTTACTTCCTTCATATACCAAGATGGGGGTCACACACACACAGACACAAAAAGGATGCTTCCCCACACTGTGCAAGATCAAAAGTGGGCCCTAGGCATTGAGAAAAGTAAAAATGTGCTATGAAAAGTGGACGTGGTTTAATGTGCGCTAAATATTGGGCATGCAGAGGAGTGTGGCGTGTATAGCAGTGGGTAGTATGTGCAGGGAGAGAAGTACGGAGTGTATGGCGCAGTATGTGCAAGAGGGGGCTGCAGAGTGTATGGCGGTGGGTAGTATGTGCAGGAGGGGGGTGCAGAGTGTATGGCGGTGGGTAGTATGTGCAGAAGAGGGGTATGGAGTGTATGACGGTGGGTAGTATGTGCAGGGGAGGGGTATGGAGTGGGCGGTATGTGCAGGGAGTGCGTCGTGTTTGGCTTTGGGTAGTATGTGTAAGAGGGATACTTAGTGCATGACGATGGGCAGTATCTGCAGGAGAGGGGTACGGAGTGTATGGCGGTGGGTGGTATGTGCAGGAAGAGGAGTGTGGCATGTATGACGGTGGATAGTATGTGTAGGAGAGGGGTGCAGAATGCAGGAGATTAGTGTGGTGTGCATATTTTACTGATCTTTATACACCGAGTACTATTGCCTATATCAGTGTTTCTCAACTCCAGTCCTCAAGGCACACCAACAGGTCATGTTTTAACTCTCCCCATTATTTTGCACAGGAGATTCGATCAGTTTCACTACCATTTCATCTGAGGGAAATCCTAAAAATATGACCTGTTGGTGTGCCTTGAAGACTGGAGTTGAGAAACAGTGACCTATATATAACACTGATATCTGTACACTGAGTGCCACCAGTGTATAGATATCAGTTATATATAGGTAATGGCACTCAGTGTATAGAGATCAGTGTTCTATATAGGATATAGCACCTAGTGCATGAACAGTCACTGTCGTGCCTGTTCTAAAAAAAAAATAAATCACACACTAAGCTGCTGGCAATCACTGATCTGCAGGTAGGCTGCTGCTCCATACACTCCTGGCTCTCTTCTTGGCACCAACTTGTTTTCCCCCCCACCACGGGGATGTGGACTGTGGCCCCTCCCCTTCGCTCCACTGACCAGAGGGGAATGGATACGCGGAGGGTGTGTGTGTAGAACCCCTTAGGAGAAGTGGTGGCCAGAACTGGCTTTCCTCATTCACATGGCTCCACCATCCCTCTCATCCCAGCCAGCATGAGTCCTTCCTCCTCTCCCAGTGCCACTGCATCAGCTGCCAAGAGGAACCTCTCATGTACCCCCCCACTCCCCCCCACTGACCACTGAATGCTTAAATGCTTAGTCCTCCCTGGGCGCTGTATGTAGTGACAGGTGCAGTTGTAGCGCCTGACACACATCTCATCCATGGGTGCAGTGTATGTCGGAGCACAGTGCCCCCCTCAGGGCCCATGTGCAGTGCACACGTTGTGCCCATGGATTATACGCCACTGCTGCAGTGGCATCCTACATATTTCTGACAGGTTTTCTTTAACCTCCCCTTAACACTTATTTAAATCTCTGGGTTTTTTTTTTTTTCAAAATTATGTATGTTTGTATGCAGGTTCTTAGTAGCCTGCTGCTCTTTCTGACCTTCTCTCTCACAATCCCAATTTAGGATGAGAAAGCTCTGGGGATGTTAAAACTCTCGTCATATTATTTGGAGAGCCCATTGGAATCAAAGCACAAAAAGAAATAGTAAGTGCATGCAGCAACTGAATTGGATGAGATCAAGTAAGCAGGGTAACTGCCAGCATATATACATACCTTCTCTTCTTGTGTCTTCTCAGTGAATTTCAACTTACTCATCAGATGTACAAGCCATTTATATTTGCTGCAGATAATCTGACAGATATGAACAAGTGAGTGGATTGAATTTTTTTTGTAAACGTCAGCTTCAGTCAGCTTTTGTTAATGAGAGAGCGTGCACATATTGTACTGCCTTTCCTTTTGGTGGAGTTAGACTTCGTATATCTAAACCCCAAATAGTGGTTATTTAACCTGGCCCACAATCTAAACCACATGCAGTTTTCCCAGGACAGAACCAAACCCCCCCATCCTTTTTCTTGTCTCTCTTGTGCCTTCACTTGTTCTCCTACCCATTTGTAAGGGTGGTACTTTATTTTCCTTTGACGCATAGCAAACCTCTTAAAAGGTTAGTTCACCGTTACAGAAAAATGTGAAGGTCAACTAACACAGGACACGCTCCCCACCCCCCGTTTCTTCTTTACTTACCTCTGGGGTTGCTGAGCTGTCAGCAACTCTGCAGCCAGTCCAGCAGTCCGTGGATTTGAGATCACCACTCCTTTCCTTTTTCAGTTAAGTGCTTCCAGGACAGACCAGATCGATTTCACTGTGACAGCGCTGGCCAGTCAGAATCGATCTTGCCCGTCCCAGAAGCGCTGCATAGAGCAGAACGGGGATTTCAAGTCTGTGGACCACTAGAGTGGCTGCTGTCAGCATGGCAACCCCAGAGGAAAGTATAGCAGGAACTGTGGGGTGTCTGGTGTTGGTTCATCTTGAATTTTTTTAAGGTGAACTAACGCTTGAAAATGAGTTACACTTCCACATTGATCCTTTTTAGGAATGTTTTATATAACATTATAAGGGCATACTTTGATCTTCTGGATTGTTTTTTTTTTTTTGTAAAAAATAGCTACTGGCAGCTTTTATTATAGGTTATCCTAGTACTTGCATATTATATTCAGTAACTCTAAAAAAAAAAAAAATATAAACATCACTGTGCCTTAAGGCTGGTTGACACCATAAAAGGTGCTTCCAATTCAATTGTGTCGCACCAAACTACATAGTACCATATGTTTTGGTGGTCGCGAACACACCTGCATTTGTTAGATGCGCAGGGGTGTCAATAATTCTTAATGGCACCCACAGGCTTCTGTAGAGGGCAATGCGTTTCTGTGCAGTACAGGAAACATTTGCGTGAACACACGTTTTCTGCACTGTAAGTGGTTGAACCAGAGCTTATGATGTGCGCCATACATTTTTTTTTGTATATGTTATAAATGTATTGGTTGTTATCTAATACCATAAACAAAGATTCAACCATAAACCTAAAAACAAAAAATAGATATGTTGCAGTTAACCAATCCTTAAATATGATTGCTGCATTAGTTTTCTATTTTAGGCATTTTCTTTATTTTTGTCTGGTAATTTAGCCAATAACATCCTTATCGTAATCATACAGTACATGACACAGGCAACATATTCATACACCATCTGTGTAGTTGGGTGCCTTTTTTATGTGATTGGACTCTGGCAAGCTTTTTGAGGACACATCCCTATTGGAAACCTTCCCTATAACTCTACCCCATTTTGTGAGTACTCCGTTTTTTGCTAGTGTCTGAAGGTAATCTAGTGTATATACCGACCAAATAACATACACTGATTTGAAGAAAGATTATTTATTTGCAAAACTTTTATAACAGAAATGAAGAAAACGCTGGTGGTTTTTTTTCAAAATTGTCAGTCTTTTTTCCTTTATTTAACAAAAAATAAAAACCCCAGTGGTGATTAAATGCCACACAAAGCTCTTTTTTTGTGAAAAAATTATAAAAATTTCATATGTGTACAGTGTTGCATGACCGCGCAATTGTCATTCAAAGTGTGTGAGCGCTGAAAGCTGAAAATTGGCCTGGGCAGGAAGAGGGTCAAAGTGCCCAGTACTGAAGTGGTCGAACATTTTATGTTTTATATTTTTTATTGCAAATTAAATATGGCTTTGAGATTTGCAAAGCATTGCATTCTGTTTTTATGTAGATTTTACATATCATCCCAACTTTTTTAGAATTGGGGTTAGGTGAACATGTTGTGTCCTGTACTGTACTCAAGTGGGTGCATTTTTTTTTTTTTTGTCTTAGGCTGGCTCCACTCTATAGAGGAGCAACAGAGCTACCCTTAAGCTACAGCATTGTCAGTTTGTGGAGAGAGTAGTGTTAAGGTACACTAGAGAATTTAAATGGACTTGCCTAACAAAGTCCAACATTAACACTTTTTAAGCTTTTTACAGCAGTACCACTGACGCATTTCACCCTCCCACAGGCTTAACTGGAAAGGTCTCCAAACATTTAACTGACACTGTTGCTGTACAGATTGTTCTGTCATAGAGAGTTGAAAAATTACAGACTTACTGGCTAGATCCCCATATTTAAATAAAGATAAAATAAGAAAACGAATGCAGCCACCACATTGAGGGCCATTTCACTCCACAATGTCTGTGTACTGGCTGTGTTTTTGCATTTTCCGAACGCTTTTGATGCGTTTTCAGTGCATTTCAGTTTGTGTTTTTTTTTCTCCTCTTTTCATGTTATTTTGACAATTGAAAAAATCTCAGGACAATGTGTGCTCCGGTATATTTACATGCATTCTAGTGCGTTTATATGCGTTTTGCTGTGTTCCATACAGAAAAAAATGCAGCATGTTTTACTTCTGTTGACTCCACTGGTGTGAACTAGGGTCACTGGAATACATGAAAACACTGTGTGTGTATTTTTGATGCAGATTAAAAACCTACTGAACTGCATCTGGTGTGAACCAGTCCTGAAGGATTAGTAAGCTGCAATATATAATACTTTTGCATTTGGTTTTAGGTATGCTTTGAAGCATAACTAAAGGCAACACTTTTTGTTTCGGAAAGACTGTAGAATGGAGTTTTATTGTTTCCCTGTTGGGGTTATAATCCTCCTTTACTCTACCCAAAATGGGGGGGGGGGGAGTTTTGCCTTTTAGTTCTACTATAACTTAGCTATGCTGTACCTATGCAGGGCAAAGCAGCAGATTTACTTCAGTGCAGTCCTTCCTAACACAGAATATTAACCTCTCCTTGGCTTCCCCACTGCTCTATCTGGCCATTGGAAGCCAGGAAAGGAAGCTGTGTGTTATCGAACAGTCCTTCTAGTTGGCACTTACACAAGGCTAAAGAGTCTTTCCCTGCCCCCATGTAAAGTGTTGAGCCAGTCACAAAGCACTAGGGCTTTCACATGCTCCTCCATACCCAGAACTGCTGGGTATTTTCTTTGCTTTCCAAACCTGAAATTAATCAGTGGGAGAGCAAAGGAAAGGCGTGCAAATGGGAATATGGATATTAAACTGGAATTGTTTCTTTGCCCTGTTTGGGCAAAGCAAATTCTTCTTTAAATGCATTGTACACTTTCAAATGTTTTCAATTGTTTTTGCTGTTTTAACAAGGTATAAGTGTAGTTATATTCACAGTGTTTCTCACCTTGTAATGATGGGCTTACATGTAGTGGCTGCAGTTTGTAGTGTCATGGCTGATTGATTCCCCCGTGTCAATGTATCAATTCACCAGCTTATCCAATGACTGCCTCACCTTATTCTGTGTGTTGCATCACAATCGTGGAAGTGCTATTGTAATGAAAAAACATCTCTTCCCTTCATTGCTTTGTGTCCGTGTCAGTTCATAAGCCTAGTACACACAATGAGATTATCGGACGATTGATCGTCTTTTGTTTTTTTTTTTCTGGATGCTAATCTCCATATCGAAAAGAATAGATCACTAAAGTACGAAAATTCTACAATTTGTTGTAGTGTATTTGTATTGTATTTTCGGATGAAAACTGTACTGATACCAGATCGTACGAGAAAAATTTTCGTGTTTGTCCCTTCGGAAAATTTCTGATGACTGCTATGTACCAACCATCAGAATATCATTTGATCGATTTGAAAGCGGCATGTTTTGTACGATATTCTGATCGTGTGTACGGGGCTTTAGACCTCAGACAGGGGTTATTCATTAACCTGTGCAGTGCCATGCCACATGCTTGAACACAAACAGATGAGAAAAATGTGCAGATTTACTCTACTATAGACTGTACATATGGGCCAACAAATGGCACCATGAAATTTAGATGATCAATGCACATCTTATGCACGTGAAAAACACAGGGTGCAGGTAGGAAATTCGTAATGCCTTTAATTTTTTTGCATCAGGAGTCGCATTTGTGCATTTTAATGAGTTGTATCATTTTGTTTACCTAATATGAGTATTGTGGTGTCAGTGGAGGAGTGCCCCTTTGTTTTATTCAGTTACTTCTTTATATCTTTTATAGGTGGGTGACCTGTCTGGTTAAAACACTACAGAAATATAAAACACATGTAAACCCCAATAATTCACGAGAAGAAGGTATGCAAGACAATAATGGTGAAACGATAGGCATGCCTGGGGGGGGGGGGGGGGGATCTTTCTGCATTGGAGCCTGATGTAGAGAAAGGGGATTAATTTCATGCCTTGAGGCCCTCTTCTGTCTGCCATCCATTTCTACATGTGTGATATTAAAGCTGTGTTTTTTTTTTTTCTCCTAATTTATTGTTTTTCAATCAAATGAAACCTGCATGTTTTGTCTTTTTTATATGTTTTTGTCATCTCACCTTCCAGGACAGCAACACCTAAGAGATGATAGGCTCCTCCCTACAGGAAACACAATCAGTACACAGCTCTTTAAAAGGCCCCACCTTACTCTCGCTCCTCAGTTTTGACTGTGTTTCTCCCACAGCAAAACATTTCTTTTTTTCCTCTGACCAGAAGACCAGAGAGTCGGATGGTCCCCCTGTGAGCCAGGTTTAGGAATGCCGGTGAGGGCCGCACTAACCTGCTGCCTTAGAGCTTCTCACAGCTCGCCAACGCGGCATTGTGCAGGCGGTTTGGGCATAGCTGATTGTCCCCTGCCGTTGCATGTCTCTCAAGCAGCTTGGGCCTCTTCCTGTCTTCCCCCTGTGCAGCAGGCACCATTTTGCTGTAGCCTGAACGGTGTGAAACACCAGGGGGAGGACCTTGCGTGCTCCAAGCCTCACCCTGACACAGGAACTTCTTGTCCAGGAAGAGGGTGGAGCGCGCCCAGCGTGACCCAGGAAGTGGGTTTAAAGCATGGAGGAGAAGGCGGACCCGCCCTGCTGCGGAGACTGAGGGGCCCTGTCTGCTCCAGGACTCAGCAAAGCTGCAAGGAGCCAGAAGTCTGCCAAGACCCACCTCATGGAGAAGGAGGATGGAAAGACCGCACAGGTGGCCGCAGGCAAGAGCAAGCCAGGGCTGGGTAAGTGCCTTTTACCTATTATGGGGGGTGACACCAAGCTAGCCTTAGTTGTCCCTGGTATACTCCCATGCTCTCACCTCTGGAGTATGGGGGCCTGCAGCCATGTTAGAGGGGGCAGGAAGAGTGGCTGTTGGTTGTTTCCTCTTCTCTTGCAGATTCCCCAAGCGGTGCTCAGGAGGTCTCTGACAAACCACCTTCTACATTCGCTTGCACTGGTGCCTCTAAAATGTGTGGTAATTGCGTGGAAAGATTGTCTAAGTCTCACACCAAGCCATTTTGTTATCAGTGTATTAACAAACTGGCTGGGAAGGAGGCTTCAGGATTGATGAAAGATTTTCTCAAAAGTGTTCAAGAAGAAATGTTGGCCACTATTCAATCTTTCCGCACCTCTGCAGCTACACCCCAGGTTTAGAGCCAGAGGAACTCTCCCTTAGAAGGCCCCCTCCTCTCAGGAGAGCCTACTCTCCAAACCTGGAACAAGCGTCCTTTTTCCACTCTCTCAGGGAATTTCCCCAGCTCAGGTCAGGCAAGATGAGGAATTGGAGGAAACTGAAAGCCAGGCAAAGTCTGAGCCTAGTTCAGAGGATGAGGCAGGTCCAGGGCTGGGCAGTGATACAGAAACATCAGGTTAACCAGGCATCTTTTTGGCTTGGAGGACTTGGAAGGACTTCTTCAGGCTATCTATACCTTTGAAGAGATTGCTGAACTAGTTAAAGAAAGCTCTGCACAAGATAAGATGTACAGGGGGTTAATTAAAAACCCGCCTAAGGTTTCTCCCTTACACCAGTCCTTGAAGGACTTTGTGCTTCAGGAATGGGAGTTTCATGAAAGGAGTCTGGTTAGACCTAAAACTTGGAAAAGGAGGTTCTCCCTTCAAGGAGGAGAAAGCTGAATAATTCCTTAAGGTTTCTAAGTTGGATGATGCCCTTTAATAGGTGACAAAAAGGTCTGACCTCTCCTTTGAGGACGCAGGGAACATCAGGGATACAATGGATCATAGATCTGAATCCCTGTTGAAAAAAGCGTGGGAAGCTAACTCAGCGGCTCTGGCCCCTGTATTGGCAACAAACTGTGTCACCAGAAATGCAGACTGCTGGATAGAGAGACTTAGTAAACACCTCTCACAAGGTAATACGTCTCGGAAATCCTAGATTCACTTTCAGAGAGAGGGAAAACCATAGCTTTTCTGGCTGACGCAGCTGTGGACTCTGTCAAGGCCACAGCCAAAACAGGAGGGTCATATGGGTTAAAGCCTGGGAGGGCGATCTCACTTGGAAGGTCAAACTACGTGGTCTGCCCTCTGAAGGGTCTTTGTTGTTTGGCCCAGGCCTAGATAAGGTTTTGGCTAGGTCCTCAGAAAAGGGGAAGAAATTTCCTGTCAAACCCACAGAAAAAATTTTCGAGGCCCCCTGGGACAAAACCAACAAAGGTCAAAAAAAACAAACAACAAAAGGTGGGGGTACAGTAGAGGTAGGCAAAAAGGCAATTTGCTCTTTCCCTCTCCGGGCCAAAACGACACCAAGTGATGCAAAAATCAAAGTGTGTGTTGGGGGGGGGGGGGGGGGGGGGGG
>BLSH010039881.1:231237-265090 GCA_018402905.1 Glandirana rugosa
CGGCCCTCCTGCAGGTACCTGCAGGAGGTGACGCGTACGAGGGTGCGCGGGGGGACCCCCGTCGCCCCAGCCCGCCTGAGCTACAGGCAGGCTCTGGGCGCTAGTGAAAGTCCTCGGAGTCTTGCCCCTTGGCGGCAACATTTGTGCCGCCAAGGGGCAAGAAACTGTCCCCTGTACTGTCTATATGACTAGGGACAGTGACCCTAGTCAATCTAGACAATACAGGGCTGGTCGGGACGGGGGGGTGTCAATCTTGTGTCGGTCCCTTGTATAAATTGGGGATGTGACGGGGGACGTCCAATTGGGGTAGTGACGGTTACTGTAAATATGTCATTAGTCACCTGTAAATTTAAAGACTAGCGACATATTTACAGTAACCAGGGTTTTTACACATTTTTTACAGGCTGTAAAGGCGGGGTTATAGCGTCAGGGCAATTTTTAGCGTCTAGCGGCGGTGATGGTCATTTTTTTTTTTTTTATTATTTTTGCCAGGGGGCAGTGTAGGGGTTAAATATGTTCCCTGGCTGTGTTCTAACTGTGGGGGGGCAGGGCTGGTCGGGACATAACAGATCTAACTGATCCCAGTGACAGGGATCAGTATATCTGTCATGTCCCCTGTCAAAGAACGGGGAACCGCCGTGTTTACAACGGCGGTTCCCCGTTCTGAGGCTCCTGAAAGTGATCGCGGGTCTCGGACGGACATCGAGTCCGCCCGACCCCGCTGCCCCCAGGGGGGCGCGCGGGAGCATGCGCAGTGGAGGACGTCCATGGACGTCCTCCCGGCATTTCAGGTCCGCGCTGGAGCCGTATTTCGGCAATAGCGCGGACCTGGAGGGGTTAAAGAGGCGGCCGATCGCCGCATGAAGTCAGTGTCTAAGGCACTGTTGTTGGCTGGGTCAGCCATGCGGCCAGCTCTGGCAGCTGCTATGGCGGCACAATCTCTTGTCGAGTGCGCTGCCACATTACACTCCGGTTTGACTTGTGAGTGTGCGCAGCCTGAGGTGCAACGGGGGTCTCCGCTACCTATGCAATACTGCATTGGACCTACTTCCCATGCTGTCAAAAATGTCTGTTTTTGCAATTGTTATTAGGTGGGTGCTATGGCTCCGCTCTTGGTCAGGCGACCAGGCATCGAAGAAAGCTCTTACAGATCTCCCCTTTCAGGGAGGGCGTCTGTTTGGCCCACAGTTGGATGAAATCATTAAGGATTTCACGGGAGGGAAGAGTATTTTCCTTCCAGAGCCAAAATGGCGAGATTTTCGCCGTAGGCAGGGCCCTGTTTATTCAGGCCAGAAGAAGTTTTTTCGTGCTCCCGGCTCAGCGGGTAAGGGCTTCAAGTCCGGTAAAGCTTTCGCTGGGCCCAGTAAAAGGCCCTGGCAACATAAGTCTGAAAGTCTAAGGATAAGTCAGCCTCCGCATGATGGGTTGCCCCCGCCCGATTCACGGGTGGGGGGGCCGGTTACTGGGGTTTGCAGACAGATGGACTGCCCACATCACCGATCGGTGGGTGCTGGAGGTGGTGTCCTCCCGGTACAGGATAGAGTTCATCTCTCTACCCCCAGAAAGGTTCTTCCCTTTGAATTTAAGACTCCCTCAGGGGCGTCGGGAGGCGCTTCTAGGCGCAGTTCGGGGGCTTACCGAACATGGGGTGATTGTACCGGTACCCATGGTGGAAAGATTTCACGGGTTTTACTCAAACCTCTTTGTGGTGCCCAAAAAGGGCGGTTTCAGGCCAGTTCATGACCTGAAGACACTAAACTGCTTTGTAAAGACAAAAAGATTCAGGATGGAGTCCATCCGCTCAGTCGTGGCCGCCCTGAACCAAGGGGAATTCATGGCGTCCCTGGATATCAAGGACGCATATCTCCACGTTCCAGTTTGTCACAGGCACCAGCGTTTCCTGCGTTTCGCAGTGGGGGATCTGCATTACCAGTTTGTGGCACTTCCCTTCAGTCTGGCTTCGGCTCCCCGAGTGTTCACCAAGGTGGTGGCCCCGATGCTGGCACGGTTGAGACAGAGAGGTATCGCGGTGGTAGTGTACCTCAACAATTTACTCCTAAGAGCAGAGTCAGCTGCAGCTCTGGAGGAGAATGTGATAATCACGGTGTCCACGCTAAGAGAATTCGGTTGGCTGACCAACCTGCAGAAGTCAGCAATGACTCCATCCTGCCGTCTGGAATACCTGGGTCTGATTCTGGACACGGTGCAGGCAAGGGTGTTTTTACCACCGAACAAGCTCCTGACACTACAGGCAGCAGTGCGAACCCTGTTATCACGCCAGTGGTCCTCCTTACAGTTCTGTATGCGAGTGTTGGGGCTCATGGTGTCGTCTTTCGAAGCGTTGCCTTACCCCCAGAGTCACACTTGGCTCCTGCAGAAGGCGATTTTGTCGCAATGGGACAAATCTCCCCTATCCCTAGACAGACTGATCAGGCTGGATCATCAGTCCCGAAGGTCCTTGATTTGGTGGATTCGGGCTCCTGCCCTAAAAATGGGAAAATGTTTTCTCCCCCTCAATTGGTCGATAGTAACGACGGATTCCAGTCTACCGGGCTGGTGAGGGGTCCTGGGTCAGTTCTCTGCCCAGGGTCGTTGGTCAGCTCAGGAAGCTTGCCTTCCAATAAATGTACTGGAATTGAGAGCGATCAGACTTTGTCTGTCCCGTTGGTCGGTAAGGCTGCGAGGCCTTCCTGTCCGGGTTCAGTCAGACAATGACACGGCTGTGGCATATGTGAACCATCAGGGCAGAACAAGAAGCTCGGCAGCAGCCGCGGAGACGGCTCTGATCCTGTGATGGGCAAAGCTTCACGTGCCAGCACTCTCTGCAATCTACATTCCAGGCGTGGAAAACTGGCAGGCGAACTTTCTCTGCCGCTGGTCTCTGGATCAGGGGGAATAGTCCCTACATCCAGAAGTGTTCCGACAGATTTGCCTCAAGTGGGGCACGCCAGAGGTGGACCTCGGCCTCCAGATTCAATCACAAGGTACAGACCCTTTGTGTGCAGATCGAGAGATCAGTTGGCGGTCGCCACGGACGCACTGGTGGCACCCTGGGGTCGGTATCGGCTACTATACGTCTTTCCTCCTCTGAAGCTTCTGCCACTGGTTCTGCGCAGGATAGAAGCAGAAAGAATCCCGACAATCCTGGTAGCTCCGGATTGGACTCTGCGTCCTTGGTACGCCGATGTGGTACGGATGGTAGATGTCCCGTGGGGTCTTCTACTTCGTGAAGACCTTCTGTCTCAGGGACCCATCTTGCACCCTGCTTTACCCTCGCTGGCTTTGACGGCTTGGCTATTGAGTCCCAGGTGTTGAAGGTTAGGGGTGTCTCTGACTCCGTGATCCCTACTATGATTGAAGCACGCAAGTGTACTTCACGTAAGATTTATTATAGGGCCTGGAAGGCCTATATTGCCTGGTGTGAGGCGGGGGGGGGGTTGGAATCCCTGCTCTTATACGGTGTCCAGGGTGCTGACTTTTTTGCAGCAGGGACTGGACAAGAACCTGACGTTAAGTACGCTTAAGGGTCAGATTTCGGCCCTGACGGTTCTTTTTCAACGACCCTTGGCGTCACACTCGCTAATCCGTACATTTGCACAGGGGGTGCGTCATGTGGCTCCTCGGACACGGTCGCCTTTGGCGCCGTGGGATTTGAATCTGGTGCTTTCTTTACTTCAGAAGCGACCATATGAGAAGATCAGGGACATTCCCTTGCAATTATTGTCGCAGAAGGTGGCTTTTCTGGTGGCTGTTACATCCGCTAGGCGGGTGTCTGAGTTGGCAGCCTTATCCTGCAAGTCTCCTTACTTGGTCCTTCATAAGGACAAGGCGGTTTTGCGACCTTTCCCTTCTTTCCTTCTGAAGGTGGTTTCTTCTTTTCATTTGAATGAGGATATTGTTCTTCCCTCATTGTGCCCGCACCTGTCGCATCCCAAAGAATTTGAACTGCATTCTTTGGATGTGATGAGGGCTTTGCGGGTGTATTTGTTTTCTACAGCTTCCTTTCGGAAGTCTGATTCTTTATTTGTGCTGACGGAAGGTTTGCGCAAAGGCATGGCGGCCTCGTCCGCTACCATTTCTCGTTGGATCAGGAAGACCGTGACTCATGCGTATGAGGTTCGGGGCAAGGTTCCCCCTTTCCCAGTCACGGCTCATTCCACCAGGGCAGTTAGTACTTCCTGGGCTTATAGACGCCAGGCTTCGGTGTCTCAGGTGTGCAAAGCGGCTACTTGGGCTTCAGTGCACTCGTTTACTAAGTTTTACAAAGTGGATGTTTCAGCATCTGCGGATGCTGCTTTTGGCCGCAAAGTTTTGCAAGCGGCAGTGTAGGCGCGACTGGCTCCGCCCGAGAGGGTTTTTTTTGTTTTGTACATTTGTTCTAGTTTACCCGCCCCTCTTGATTGACACAGCTTTGGGACATTCCCACTTGTCTAATGAAGGGCTGCGTCTGTCAGTGAACGTAAGAGTAAAAGGGATTTTATTATAACTTACCATAAAATCCTTTTCTCTGAGTTCACTGACAGACGCAGCACCCACCCCTCTATTGAGTTTGTACGGCTTGTTACAAATTGATATGCTATTGTCTAGCAGGGGGTTATATACTAAGGTGAGGACGGCCCCCTGGGAGGGGCCAACCTATGCTTTTGTTTTATTTTGCCTAGTCTACTCCTAGTGATATGAGCATAAACCCCACTTGTCTAATGAAGGGCTGCGTCTGTCAGTGAACTCAGAGAAAATTATTTTACGGTAAGTTATAATAAAATCCCTTTATCTGCACTTTCCAGCCCCCTTAACCATGCCTACTCAGCAGCTGTATGTATATCTCAAAGATGCAAACAGCGTGCACATGTGATTATCAGTGCCAAGTCCATTTAAAAAATGATTTGTGCAAATTATATAGTGAAATGTCCTCCTCAGAGTGCAATCTCCACAGCGCATAATCAAGAAATTTTCAATCCACTTTATTACCTTGTAGATCCACTCCTTGACACCTACACCTTCACCCACAGAAAACACTACATCCCCTTTTGGGAGTCGACTCACCAGATGTTATTGACCCCTTAATTTAATAAGCAGGTCTGACCACACATTAGGAATATAACTACATATATGAGATCCTCTCTACACCCCTTCCTCTCATACAATCAACTTTAGTGGTGTGTGCAAAGAAATATAGCATAAAAGAAAAGGAAGACCCTTCTAGTGCTAAACTGAGTTTATTATAACAGAAGTTAAAAACTCACAATAGATGAGTGCTTGGCTTGGTAAAGGATAGGTGTTTCATTTACCTCTGTGCGTGGCTAACTTTTTCAAGAGCAGGTTTCTCCTTTTTCTAGCCCTGTATACCTTATACTATACTAAAAATTAACACTACACTAACACTACTTTCAGTGCAGGAAACCCTGTACTGAAAGGTATCTGGGTCGGCCATTGTTCACCACTTTCCAACAGTGTTTACATGCTGCTTGGCTGTGTCTGGTGTCAATACTTCAAAAACTCTGAAATTACATATTTGTTCCAGGGTAACAACTTGAAAAATCATTGCAACATCATGAGAGCCCAAACAGCTAGCATATTCAGAAAGAGAAGTCATCAATAGCTCAGCCTTCATCATCTCCCACTACAAGTTGCCTTTAACCTCTCCCTAAGACTCGACATGTAACCCTTAAATGAATCCTGTGCTGTGCAAAATAGAGGTTGCTATTGTTGAATTCTTATGAAAATACTAGGCGCCTGACTGCTATGTTATGCATATATGCTATATTATCTTGCTGAGCCACCGACCTGAAACATGCATGTGGACCAGTAATTCTGACTTCATTGTAGTGCCACTTGCTACTTTCATGTAACAGTTCAGTGGCCCAGTATCAACTGAAATCCGAGGATCAGCATTTGTCAGATAATTATCATTTTCTGAAGGCGAGTTCAGCAATTGCAGCCTCCATATTTCGTTCAGCACAGGTTTTCCTAACCTCACCCTAAAACTTTAACCCATAGCATTATCCTAAACCTAACCATAACCCCCAGAATTACCCTTACAACACTTTAAATACCAATCAGACAGGCAGGTTTGGCATTTCTCAATTTCCAATACATGACTGGCTCAAACCTAGCCGAAAGCACGTCTGTACAACAGTTTTGTCGTCATTTGAATCCCTACATAATTATTTTTCAACAAACTACGGGACTTATTGGGTACCACGATTATAAATACCCTCCGATATATATTAACTCAACTATTTATTCCACTGATTGGGCCTCTTATGTTAATAATCCCATCTGGGGTCATTTGTTACTTCCAGAGCTCCTTACAGTATCAAGTGTGGGATTTGGTCTTCCAAAGGCCTAACATTTCTGCTTCAGTTATTCCATGAGGGTACAATGAAAGATTTCTCTACAATACTGTACAGGCAGAATTCGATTTCTCCACAAAATATTTTCTTTTCTATTTTCAGCTACAATATTCTATTAACAGTCAATTTAAATCCCTCTTTCTGTCTCTTAAGCCTACCTCCTTTAGAAAATCACTATTTTATAAGTCCAAGTTGATCTCTCGATATTCTTTTGGAGCTGCTCAGTACTAAATTACTAACTCTCTAATTCATTAAAATATTAAACTGTACCTTTAAATAAAATTAAAAAAACCTTAACCCCCCCCCCCCAAAAAAAAAGAGATTTTACCCTAAAATATAGCTTAACAATTGGTCCTCTAAATCCTAACCTGAGCCTAACCTTAACCGCCTAACACTTTAATACCTTCTACGCCATTCTTATTTTCTCCTCTCGAATACTTGATGTTTCCATCCCAAGATCATTGCCTAAAGAAGCCTCTTCCTTCTCTGCTTTAAAACAAGGCTGCCACCAAGATGCTGGCACCAAAAAATCTCCATGATTGTGACCACTGTGTAGTAACACAGCAGTCCAATATTCTATGTTTTTGTTGTTTTTGTGGTGTTTTTTACAAGCCAGGTAGAGCTCTTCTTCTTTTTTTTTTTTTTTTTTTTTTTTTTAATGATCAGTGTGTTGAATCTGACCATTTTATTTTTTTTAATTATGTTTAAAATGTTTCAGTAGACTTGTTTATCTCTAAATTCCTATTTCAGGTGAAGAAACAAATCGTGCAATCACCATTGAATAACACACCTGGTGCAAGTCCAGTCTCCATTAAGGAAAAGGGAGCAGAAGGTGTACAGATGCCAAATGTCCCCCAAGGTCCGATGACTACAATAAATGTGGTTTAATGTTGTTCTATAACCCAATTTAAGGGATATGATGGTATGATTGTTTTTGGTGATTGATTTAGTCTGTAGGAAAGTTATAGCATCCACAAACTATGGTGTGTGTGTATGTGTATATGTATATGTGTGTGTATGTATATATATATATATATATAATATACCCCCAAATTACCCCTTTTTGGAAGATAGACAATCTGAGGCTTTTATTAAGAGACATGGCAAGTTTTTTTTTTTTTTTTTGTTACATCTTTTTGGAAAATGAAATTAAATAAAATGTTTTTTCTTTTTCATACATCACGGGACACAATGTTAGGCTAATATTCATTACCTACTGGGTTATACATCATCATCAGGTGAATGGACACTGGTGGACAAAATCTTAGACGGGAAGTGATTCCCTATATAACCCCTCCCATTCAAGAAGCACTTCAGTTTTTTACCAGTGTCTGCAAGGTGGATGGGCACATTTGTTTGAGCCCTAGTTCTTTAGTCCCAAAAGTTGTTCTTAAATTAATCAAGGGATTGACTGATCGGATCCATTTGAAACAGGCTATATGCTCAGATAAATGGTACCCGAGCCTCGCAAAGAAGACACAGGGATCCTGCAAGGTGTTGCCTGTAATGCGACCTCCGGGCGCTGGACCCTGCGTAGTGGAATCCTGGATACCACAGAGCTAAGGAATTCATGCAGGGTGCTGTACAGGTCCAAGGGAGTGGACCCTAAACCTGAAAAGGGTACCCAGTCCTTGAAGGTCCTCAAGTGACAGGAACCCGCCGTGATGGGTGAAGATTGGGCTCTTGGTTTCTAAGGCTGCCCTGCGCCTGGACGGGTAAATGAAAGCCCCCTTATTTACTTATTATGGGGTGCCCCAGTGATTGTAACAATCAGTCAAGCTATCTAGAAGCTGGACACCTGTGTGCGGTGACTACAGGGGGGAGTTTTGGGCTAGCTGTAGTGTAGGTGTTTGCAGAGTACCTTTTTTATCTGTTATGTGGCTGTTTTTTTACCTTTATCGATGTCCGTGCACGAGGGTGTGCGCCATTGCGCATCATGATTCGCCATGGCGCACGTCCGATCACATGATGCTTGGAAGTTTAATGGCAGCCATGGCGCACGCGACTTCGCCACAGGCGTTGTGCCCACACGGAGCTGCGCATGCGCCGTAGCCTAAAATGGGTGTGTGAAGATTCGCGTCATAGGCATTTACAGCCACGTCCTTCACTGGGACCGTACACGTGCATGCTCATGCATGCGCGGATGGTTCCGGCTCACAGCCCGCTTATTTAAGCTGTGACGGCCAAGCATGTGGTGCTTCCAGGGGACAGCTGTGGGACAGAGCAGGCTCGTAACCAGGCATTTTCAGTGGTTCATTTCTCCTTACCCGGGTCATGTGAGTCATCAGGTGTTACTTGGCAGGCTAAGGTGCTTAGCAGGATTCATAAGAATTGTAAAGTTCATGGAAAGAGCTGCAGGATGGAAGGGTCCCAACACCAGCTTCAGTGTGAAGTAAGGAAAAGCACACCACACCACTGTGTCTAGCAAGTCTCTTTACCAGAAATAGATGGCAAGTGAGCATATAAGCAAATTCTCCAACAAAAGCTCAGAGACTCCTACCCAGCACTCACAGCCAATCACCATATATAGGTTCACCCAAGGATATTGTTTTAGCATCTCTCCTCAATCTCTGACCCCTGTTTTACCAGCGGGCCAGATCAAGCATCCCTCTCTGGGGTAAACCAGAAATCTCTTGGGCGGGCTTGTCCTTTGTCTCCCTTGTACAAGTATCCAGTATCCCGTGGTTACAAGCTGGAATTACGGTGGGTTCTGAGGTTTCTAAGATCCAGCGTTCCTTCGGATCCTCCAAAGAGAAACTTCTTGTTTCAGACACTAGATCATTTAGTGCATCAAGGAGTGATTTTACAGGTTCCTGTATCCGAAAGGGGCGCAGGGTTCTATTCTAACCTGTTCCTCTGTCTTTCAACCTCATCAGAGATTCTTGCGATTTGCAGTAGAGGAACGTCCTTTCCAGTCTGTGGCACTGCCCTTTGGGCTTGCCACAGCACCTCGGGGGTTTACAAAGATCCTAGCACCTGTATTGGGTCTTTTAAGGGCCCAGGGGATCTTGTTGCTCGGATACTTGGACACCCTCCTGTTCAGAGATCAAAGGTATTTTTGCCACCCGTAAGGATCTGTACCCTGAAGGATCAGGTGCATCATATAAGGGGCACCAGGCCCCATCCATTCGGGCTCTGTATGAGTCTTCTAGAAAGGATGGTGTCCTGCTTCGAGGCAGTGCCCTATGCCCAGTTCCATTCCAGGCCTATACAACAAGACATCTTGTCGGCTTGGAGCAGGAGAGGATGAGCCCTGGATTATCCCATGTTCTTATCTCCCCAGGCACGATTAAGCCTAAGCTGGTGGTTGCAGGATCATCCTGCAAAAGGGAAGATCTTTCTTCCCGGTATCTTGGAGAGTACAGACCACAGACGCCAGTCTCTCGGGCCAGGGAGCGACACTAGAGGGGCTCAGGGGAGGTCGTCAAGGACAGAAAAAGCCTGCCCATCAACATCCTAGAGCTGCGGGCTGTACATCTGGCCCTACGGTCCTGGACGTTAGAGCTTCAGGACTGCCCTATCAGGGTTCAGTCCGACAATGCCACTGCAGTGGCCTATACAAACCACCAGGGTGGTGCCAAGAGTCATTCAGCTCAGAAGGAGGTGAACCACATACTAAACTGGGCAGAAGAACATGTGCCAGTTCTGTCGGCAGTTTATATCCCAGGGGTAGAGAACTGGAAGGCAGATTATCTTAGCCGCCAGCAGTTCTGCCTGGGGGAATGGTCCCTACACCCGAACGTGTTTTGGGAAATCTGCCAGCGTTGGGGATGGCCAGATGCCCATCTATTGGCATCCAGGTTCAACAACCAGCTACAGCGGTTTGTGTCCCGAACAAGGGATCCCCTGTCAATCGGAGCAGATGCTCTGGTAGTTCCATGAAGCCAGTACTCCTTGGCTTATGCTTTCCTCCCAATCCCTCTCCTTCTCTGATCAGAGATTTCTTTAAATTTTTTTTTTACACTTTGATTGCTGGTACAATGAAGATCATTGTACCAGCAATGCTTTCAGCTGTCATGGATGGGTTAAGTTCATGACAGCTGTGAATATTCGTGATCTGTTATTGGCTACAGCTAATCGCGTACCATGTGATAGCTGTGGGCCAATCACAGCTCAATAGCAAAGCTGTTATGAATCGCAATGTGATCACATGATCACCAGGCCCTGAGTATCAGGATCTGCATTCCACTGTGTTCGGTGCACACAGCGGGGTTGGGAGTGGGTGTGCCACATGGGCATGTTGCTCTGCGTGTACATGTCGCCTGCCCGCAGTAAATGTACTGTGTGTGCGGTTGGCAAGTGGTTAAACCTGCTCCTACCCCCTACTAAATACTATGCTAACTACCCTGTAGAAGGAAGATGCTTATGCGTACCTATTCTCAGGGTGCTCCAGTCCGGTCAATTGATCTACTCCCAGCTGGAGGGAAGGGAGAGCCAGTAATGGATGCCTCATAGTAATTTATGGGTGACCTCACTGCCTGGGCTTTGCAGCCATTGTCGCTGCTCTCTCCTCTTCCCTGATGTGGCTGCTGGGGAGATCATGTGACCAGAGCATTCTCAGAATAGGTAAGTAGATTTATGGCATTTTTATTGTTTTTTTTACTAATAGCGACGATCTGCGATTTCTAGCGGGACTGCGATATTGTGGTGGACAGATCAGACACTTTTGACACTTTTTTTGGGACCAATGACATTTATACAGCGATCAGATCTAAAAATAGCCATTGATTACTGTATAAATGTCATTGGCAGGGAAGGGGTTAACACTAGGCGGCGATCAAGGGGTTAAATGTTCCCTAGGTTGGTGTTTCTAACTGTGTGGGGGCTGGGCTGACAGGGAGTAGATAAATCGCTGTTCCAGATTACTTGGAACCGAGGATCTCTCTCTACTTCCCTGATAGAACGGAGATCTGTCTGTTTACGTTGACAGATCCTCTCTCTCTGTGGAGTGATTGCGGCTAGCCGGTGGACATTGCGGCCGCCAGCCACACGCATCAGCTCCAGCGTCGCTCCGCGGGCACGCGCGTGCCCCCTATAGCTCTTAAAGCGGCAGCCGTACAATGACGGCGATTTGTGCAGGAGAGCCGACCTACCGCAGCACAACTACGGCAGCTGGTCGGCAAGCAGTTAATAATTGCAATTCTGATCATAGTTTTATTATTTATTTTTTTTAGGCATTAAGTGGATGATTAACCAACTTCTCTTTTTCTCCTTAGTAAAAGATGATCTTGAGTTAATGATGACATGTCTACAACAAGGAGGGGTGTCACTCATTGGTAAAAAGACTGCAATGACTCGAGATGAATACCGTAAATCCTTCATCAAACGAAATAAAAATCCAGACATAAATCAGAAAGCACATGCCTTGCGTGTTCTACAAAGTACACTAAAAGTGAGTATGAACAGTACATGGATTTTCTACCACAAGTTGTAATACAAAATTAAACGTTATATTTTCAAAAGAAAAGTTATTCGTAAGTACTTAACAATGTAAGTCTTAAAAGCCTGGCTGCAGGTTTTGTGCCATTGACAGTGAGAATTTTATTTATGAAATTAATACATCTGATTGGCTGGGGTGGAGATTGTGACATCTGTCCGCCTCAGCCAATTCAAAGAAGCCTTGTATTTATTTAAAAAAAAAAGGGAAGTCGTCGTACTCCTCCAGGAGCACAGAGCTGCATACTGATGTAATTGATGCCACATACAGTTTATAAAGAGTTTCCTTCGTAAAAGAAATTGTTTGGGCCAGCTTGGCCCAAACGAACAATCTAAAGTAACACAAAGCCTGGAGTAAACCCCCGTACACACGATTAGAAAATTGTATGGAGAATACCGCTTTCAAAGTGATCATACGATAATCGGATCGTTAGTACAGAACTTTCGAGAGCCGATCATGACAGTTCATCCGATGTTTTCCGTCCGGACAAGATCGACCTGCAGGAAAAAAATTCTCGCACGGAGCCCGATCGTACGATTTTCGTTTCATCAGTACAGCTGTCGTTCGAAAATGCAATATAGATACACTACAACACATCACATCGCTTCCGATTTTTTTTATTCTGTCGTGCAAGAATTTTCGTACCTAAAGTAAACTCTTCCGATTCGATCTGAGATTAGCATGCTAAAAAAAACAGACGACCATTTGCCCGATAATCTCATTGTGTGTACCGGGCATTAGGCTTCAAGTGATTCTAAAGTATTGTTTTATTTTCTTTAACCACTTCCTGCAAAATAACGTACCTGTACCTCATTTTGCTGAAGTGGTTGTACTGGGGTGATGCTAAGCAACCGCTCTGCATTTATTACAAGGAGCAGGAGGGGAAATGTTTACAGCAATAAAAGTGATCAGGAAAAAAAAGGGACAGTGTAAAAAAAAAAATAAGAAAAATAAAATGTAAGTGCCCTATCCCTCTGCTCGCGCGTCAAAGAAAATGTATACGTAAGTTGCACCCACAAATGTAAATCATGTTCAAATCACACATGTGAGGCATCGCCGTGATCGTTAGAACAAGAGCAATAATGCCAGTGCAAGACCTCCTCTGAAACTCTAAACAGGTAACCATTAAAATTCAAAACATTTTTAAAGCTTAGCCTATGGAGATTTTTAAGAAATGTAGTTTGTCGCCTTTCCATGAGTCTGCGCAATTTTAAAGCGTGATGTTAGGTATCTATTTACTCGGCGTAACATCATCTTTCACATTATACCAAAAAATTGGCCTAACTTTACGGTTTAGCTTTTCTTTTAATTCATTGAAGTTTATTTTTTTCCAAAAAAAATTGGGTTTGAAAGACCGCTGCGCAAATAGTGTGACATAAAATATTGCAACAACCACCATTTTATTTTCTAGGGTCTCTGCTAAAAAATATATTTTTTGGGGCTTCTAATTAATTTTCTAGCTTGCTATAGGGGCAGCTGAGCCGCAGCTCCCTGTGTCCATTCAGACACGGAGCCGCGGGTCGGCCCCGCCCCATCTCTCTCCTGGCACCGCTGCTGTGTCTCAGCCAATCAGTAGGGAGAGTCCCGGACGACCAAGGCACTCGTGTACATCGCTGGATAGAGATGGGGCTCAGTGGGGGGGTTGCTGCACATAGGTTTTTTTTTATCTTAATGCATTAAGACAAAAAACCTTCTGTCTTTACAACCACTTTAAAAATAAGGCAGTTTTGTTAACGGGGCGATCAAAGGTTAAATGTGTTCCTAGGGAGTGAGTACTAAATGTGTGGGAGTGCTTTAAGTGTGAGAAGGCAGAGAACCCTTTCTCTTACGTTCATTGACAGACGCAGCCTCTATTCATGACACGTGGGTTATGTACCTTTTACTAGGAGTAGACTAGGCAGAACGAAAGTTCAGAAAGCAAAGCTGGCCCCTCCCAGGAGGCTGTCCTTACTCAGCACATAACCGCTCAGCCCTGCATAGCATATCAGTTTTCTTCTGCCTAGTGCAAGGAGTTAGACCTGGTTCCCTGCTGGGAACTGCGGTTCCCCTAACGTTTTTTCTTTTTTCTCTTCTTCTTTTTGCGCAAGCCTTCTGACGAAGACTGCAATCAAGTAGCCGGCTGGGGACCACGCAGATATTCATGGTCCTGCCATCTCCCCAGCACGGCCGAAGGATGCGAGCCACCCTTAGCTATGGCGGGGTCCGCCGCATCCTGCCCGTTCCGTGCGGGCGGCCGGTGGGTTAAACGCCCCACCTGCATACCCAGTGTCCGGGCTATGGCCTGCTCCAGGGGTCGCTTGGCCTGCAGCATCCCTCCCCGCCTGGGGGGAGGAAGGTCTGCACCGAGTGGCTATCCGCTACGCCTGTCTGGATGGGTGAGTGACACCCCCCTCCTCCCTGAGGCGGAGGGGGGGCGACTAGCGGTGCCCGTTCCGGTGGGGGGTACAGGTCCACTGGTCCCTGTTCATGCCTTTTCTCCCCCCCCTCACGCCCGCTCGATGACCCGCCCGATCAGCCTCTCACTGCCGCTTGCCTGTTTGCTGCTCGGGCCGCTTCTTTCGCATTCCATGCGGTGTCCAGCCGCCATTTTCCCTGAGCCACCATTTTGGAGGTGTTTTGGCCTCTTGTGTGTGAAGGCCATTTTTGGTTGGTCTCCCTGTATGGGAGTTTTCCATGTGCTTTTGGCGCCATTCCTTCTCCCGGTAACGCAGCGGCAGACTTGTTTCAGCAGCGGTGGCATTGGCGGACAGGACGGCCTCTCTTCACACAGAGACACAGGGTTCCGCAAGTATTGCTGGCTTCTCTCCTTGGGGTGCGGGAGCGCCGGTGCTGGGTCCTACTGGGCTTCAAGGTAGTTGGCTCTTTGGGCCCCAATTGAATGAAATCATTAAGGATTTCACCGGGGGGAAGAGTATGTTTCTTCCGGAGCCCAAGCGGCGTGACCAGCGCCGCAAGCAGGGGCCTCAGCCCTCTGGGCAAAAACTTTTTTTTCGTGCGCCTGGTCAGGCGGGCAGGAACTCCCGGCCCGGCAAGTCTGCCTCTGGCTCCGGTAAGCGTCCCTGGCAACACAAGCCCGACAAGTCGGAGGATAAAACCTCCTCCGCATGATGGGTTGCCCCCGCCCGTCTCTCGGTGGGGGGCCGACTTCTGGTGTTCGCGGACCAGTGGGCCGCTCGCATCTCTGACCGGTGGGTTCGGGAGGTAGTGTCCTGCGGGTACAAGATAGAGTTCAGCACTCAGCCCCCGGACAGGTTCTTCCCGTCCAATTTTAGACTCCCTCCGGAGCGTCGGCTAGCTCTGCTAGGGGCTGTGCGGTTGATGTCCGAACAGGGGGTGATTGTGCCAGTCCCTCCAGCGGAGAGGTTCCGCGGCTTCTACTCGAACCTCTTTGTGGTGCCAAAGAAGGTGGGGGGGGGGGGGGCAGGCCGGTTCTGGACTTAAAAGCAGGGGGATTGACTGGCGTCCCTGGACATCAAGGACGCATATCTGCATGTTCCCATTTGTGTCAGGCACCAGCGCTTCCTGCCCTTTGCTGTAGGGGACCTTCATTACCAGTTTGTGGCTCTCCCCTTTGGCCTGGCCTCGGCTCCGCGGGTCTTCACCAAGTTGCTGGCCCCGGTGCTGGCTCTGCTGAGACAGAGGGGCATTGCTGTGGTAGCCTACCTGGACGATCTTCTCTTGCGAGCGGAGTCGGCTCCGGCGGACAATGTTGCTATCACCCTGACCTCACTGAGGGACTTCGGTTGGCTAATCAACCTGCAGAAGTCGACATTGACCCCGTCCTGTCGCCTCGGATATCTGGGTCTGACGCTGCAAGCAGCGGTGCAAGCCCTGTTGTCACGACGGTGGTCCTCCTTACGTTTCTGCATGCGAGTGTTGGGGCACATGGTCTCGACCTTCGAGGCGATACCATACGCCCAGAGTTACACCCGGCTCCTGCAGCGAGCGATACTACTGCAGTGGGACAGATCTCCTTCGTCTCTGGATCGACTGATCCGGCTGGATCATCAGACCAGGGGGTCGTTGACTTGGTGGCTTCAGACCCCGGCAATGACCATGGGGAAATCGTTCCTTCCCCTGGAATGGTCAATAGTCACGATGGATGCCAGCCTTTCGGGCTGGGGAGGTGTCCTGGGGCACCTGCCGGCCCAGGGCCGTTGGTCGGCGCAAGAGTCGCGACTTCCGATCAATGTGTTGGAACTGAGGGCGATCAGGCTCTCTCTCTCACACTGGTCGGCAAGGCTGCGCGGCCTCCCAGTTCGGGTTCAGTTGGACAACGCCACGGCGGTAGCGTACGTGAACCATCAAGGCGGAACGAGAAGCTCGACGGCAGCTGCAGAGGCAGCCCTCATTCTAAAGTGGGCAGAGCTTCATGTGCCAGCACTCTCCGCCATCTACATTCCGGGTGTAGAGAATTGGAAGGTGGACTTCCTCAGTCGCCAGAAGCTGGACCAAGGAGAGTGGTCCTTGCATCCGGAGGTGTTTCGCCAGATTTGCGAGAGGTGGGGCACGCCAGATTTAGATCTCCTGACGTCCAGATTCAATCACAAGGTGAAGACCTTTGTTTGCAGGTCAAGGGACCCATTGGCGGCAGCCATGGACGCCCTGGTGGCCCCATGGTCCCGGTACAGACTCCTGTACGCCTTTCCTCCTCTCAAGCTTCTACCACGGTGGTTGCGCAGGATAGAGGTGGAGAGAATCCCGACAATCCTGATGGCCCCGGATTGGCCTCGGCGTCCTTGGTACGCCGACGTGGTGTGGATGGTAACAGACGTTCCCTGGCGACTCCTGCTTCACGAAGATCTTCTGTCTCAGGGTCCCATCTTGCTCCCTGCTTTACCATCGCTGGCTTTGACGGCATGGCGATTGAGTCCCAGGTACTGAGGGACAGGGGAGTCTCTGAGTCAGTGATCCCCACCATGCTTAAGGTGCGCTAGTGTACTTCACGCAAGATCTATCATCGCACCTGGAAAGCCTATTTTTCATGGTGCGAGGCGGGGGGTTGGAACCCCCGTTCTTTTGCAGTTGCTCGGGTGCTTGCCTTTCTTCAAGAAGACCTGGACCAAAAGTTGGCTTTGAGCACCCTCAAGGGCCAGATTTCCGCTCTGGCGATTCTGTTTCATCGTCCTTTAGGGACGCATTCTTTGATCCATACATTTGTACAGGGTGTACGTCATGTGGCTCCTCACGTACGGTCGCCCCTGGCGCCGTGGGATCTGAACTTGGTACTTTCTGTACTGCAGAAGCCACCCTATGAGAAGATCAGGGATATTCCCTTACAAATGCTGTCTCGGAAGGTCGCCTTCTTGGTGGCTATCACATCCGCTAGACGGGTGTCTGAATTGGCAGCTTTGTTGTGTAGGTCTCCTTATTTGGTCCTACGTAAGGATAAGGCGGTGCTGCGTCCGTCTCCTTTGTTCCTTCTGAAGGTAGTCCCCTCTTTTCACATTAATGAGGACATTGTCCTCCTTCCTTTGTGTCCGCACCCGTCTTAGCCTAAGGAGATTGCTCTGCATTCCTTGGATGTGGTGAGAGCATTGCGGGTGTATTTGGCTGCTACAGCTCCTTTTAGGAAGTCGGATGCGCAGTTTGTGCTGATGGATGGGCCGTGCAAAGGGTTGGCGGCTTCGTCGGCCACTGTTTCTCATTGGATCAGACAGACCGTGACCCATGCATATACTGCTCGGGGCCAAGTACCCCCTTTTCCAGTCACGGCTCATTCCACCAGGGTGATTAGCATTTCCTGGGCGTTTAGACCCCAAGCTTCGGTGTCTCAGGTGTGCAAGGTGGCTACTTGGGCCTCGGTGCACACTTTTGTTAAGTTTTACAAAGTTGATGTGTCAGAATCTGCGGATGCTGCTTTTGGCCGCAAAGTTTTGCAGGCGGCGGTGTAGGCGCAGCTGGCGCCTCCCGAGATCTTTCTGTTGGGTACAGTTATTATTGTTTACCCACCCCTCTTCTTTGACACCGCTTTGGGACGTCCCCACGTGTCATGAATAGAGGCTGCGTCTGTCAATGAACGTAAGAGAAAATGGGATTTTATTAAGAACTTACTGTAAAATCCTTTTCTCTGAGTTCATTGACAGACGCAGCACTCACCCCTGGGTGTTGTGTTTGTACGGCTTGTTAGGAACTGATAGGCTATGCAGGGCTGAGGGGTTATGTGCTGAGTGAGGACGGCCCCCTGGGAGGGGCAAGCTTTGCTTTCTGAACTTTTCGTTCTGCCTAGTCTACTCCTAGTAAAAGGTACATAACCCACGTGTCATGAATAGAGGCAGCGTCTGTCAATGAACTCAGAGAAAAGGATTTTACGGTAAGTTCTTAATAAAATCCCATTTTTCCTGCTTAGCAGGAACACAGGATCTCTACCCCCCTTCTTACAGAACGGCGATCTGCCTTGTTTACATCGGCAGACCGCCGTTCTGTCTCCCTCGGTAACGATTGGCAGGTCCTGGTGGACATTGGGTCCACCGTACCCACTGATTGGCTCCCGCTGTGCCCACAGCGGGAGCGAGTTGCTGGTGGGGCAACTGCGCGCTACAGACCCAGAAGCCGACTTGCCTCCATATATGTACAGTATATGGTCGGCAAGTGGTTAACCACTTGCCTACTGAGCACTTTTACCCCCTTCCTGCCCAGGCCAATTTTCAGCTTTCATCGCGGTCACGTTTTAAATTACAATTGCGTGTCATGCAACACTGTATCAAAACAAAATTTTCATCATTTTTTTCACACAATATAGAGCTTTCTTTTGGTGGTATTTAATCACCACTGGGATTTTAATGTTTGCTAAATAAATGAAAAATACCAAACCTTTTGAAAAAAAAAAAAAACTTTTTCATAGTTTGTTATAAAATTTTGCAAAAGGATAATTTTTCTCCTGCACTGGTGGCCACTGATGAGGTGGCACTGGTGGCCACTGATGAGGTGGCACTGGTGGCCACTGATGAGGCGGCACTGGTGGCCACTGATGGGACTGCACTGAGAATCAGGGCACGGATAATCAGTGCCCTGATTATCGGTGTACATGTCCCTTTTAAACAAGCCGGTTATCGTTATCGGCTCTTCTCCTCTCCTCATGCTGTCCACACTTGGAACAGAATGCAGATAACATGCTTCTGTTTACATCATGATCAGCTGTGATGGGATACAGCTGATCATGTGGTAAAGAGCAACTGATTGGCTCTTTACCTCAATATGTGATCAGCAGTGTCAATCTGCGATCACAGAGAGTACCGCCCGTGCTCTACAGCAGGCGTGATTATGGGAGGCTGTCATGTGACACCAGAACTGGCTGGCTGGCCGCGCTGTAGCCGTCATTCGGGTAAAGCGTGGATGGCAATTGGTTAAAAGGGACTTGTTAATAGTAGTATGAGAGAGCAGAGTGACAGAAATGAACTCATCAGTGTGCTGCTTTTTTCCTTTAGGTATTTCTGTGCAATGATTTTGAGTTTTCACAGGTAACAGCTTCAAATTTGCCCATGCAGGGGGGTAAGATCAATTGCACAGGATATCACAATTTATGTATTTAATTTGCGTATTTAGCCATTTGCCTGAGTTTAGCTTCGTCTGGACAAAAACTGAGTTTTAAGGCATAATCTTTTTAAGAGGGGTCATATATTATGTCTAAAGCCTCATAGACACAGTGTGACGGACGTACGATCGGATGTCCAAAATCGTATGTTGGCTGTTGTGTCTCGCGTACTGATGTGCACTAAGCGATCGTACGACCAAGCCTAACGTGGTGATGTGCCACGAGCGTATAAAGAGGAAGTTCAGGTGAATGTGAATTAGGAACGTAGGTTTACACGAACGGACACTTCTGGGCCTTCCTGACTTCTGAGCATGTGTGTTTTGCACGTACAGCTTTGTTGGCCCAACTTCTCTGTACACACGGTACAATAGTCGTACAACCGCTTGTTGTACAACAAAAGTTTTCTAGTCTGCTCATCCAACTCCTGTTGTACGACCATCACACATCTGCCGTAATCGCGCATACTAAAGGTTGGATGATTGTACAACAAGCTGTTGTATGACAGTTGTACAACCGTTGTACCGTGTGTACGGGCCTTAAGAGTTTAGCAAGTATTTTAGCATGATTTGTGCTGTTTATGGGTGCACGATATTTTGAAAGTGATCACCTAAACCAAAATGGTTGCCGATGCCTTCCCGAGTGCAGGGGGTAGGAGGAAAGGCATTTACAATAAATGTTGCTTTATATTGATTTCTTTGTTATTATTTTTATTTTCCAAAGGCAAAGCTACAGGAGCTTGAAGCACTGAATCAAATCCTGGAGCATCCTAAGTTGGACTCTGCCACATTCCGAAAGTGGAAGTCTGAACATGACCAGTTGTATGACAATGTAGGAAAGGGCTCACAGGCCACTGCAGAGAATGTATACAGCGTGGATGGAGGCAATGACCAAAAAAAACAAGACAGTGATGAAAGTGAAGCAAGTGACTAAATGCCACGTTTGGCATAGCCTTCGCCACTTACTGTGATTATGACACCACTGAGTAGTTCAGTGACTATAAATCTACAGATTATAGATGGCTGCCATTTAATCTGAAACGTGAAACAACACTGTTGTCTGTCAGATCTTATAATTAGAAATGTATAATATACATTGATTGCTGTATGTCCAGTTATTCATTGGTCGACCTCTATGGGTTGTTTGGCCAAGTCCGCTTAGGTTTCATACTATGTGAATTGCAGAGTATGATGTGCAAATAATATTGGCAGTATTTTATTGGGAATTTACCATACATTTTTTATCAGTGATTTTTATTTGCCATACATTTTTATCAGGTCTTTTACCAAGTAAAATTAAAGGACTACTTCTGGCGATGAGGTAATAGTTTTGAACTGTGGCACACTGGGGTAAAACTTCATTCTCCCACAGGAACTGGAAATGGCATACTGTATACAGTTGATTTTTCAATTTCAAGTTTTCATGATTTTGTCACTTATATAGAATCATAAAAAAAACCACAAATCTGTGTCTGTCAATGATCCACCTAATTTGAGATGACCGTTGACTGTAATATTTGCGTATATCAAACTGAAAACATAGTTTAGGCAGCCTTTTAATGGGACAGTTTTGAAACATGACTTGAATGATGTAGTTGATCTGCAGCCAAAGAATGTAGGAATTTTAGGAAAATAATCTATATATTTTACTCTTCATAAGCTTAAAGGAATATTTATAGACAATAAATAAGTGTGCCCATATGCCTACCAGTGCTTAGCAAAGGCTATTTCCAATATCCTCTATACTAGTACACTTAAATCACAAAGTTGATGAAATAGATTGCAGGATGAAGGAGTCCCAGCACCAGCTTCAGTGTGAAGTAGGAGAAACACACCACACCACCGTGTCCAGCAAGTCTCCTTACCAGATATCGATGACAAGCATGTAAACAAATCCTCCTGTGATCAGAGCTCAGAGACTCCTCAATCAAGCACTCATGACGAATTATCAACAAACAAGATCACCAGATGTTAACGCTTGAAAATTTCCCTTACTGCTCCATCACATTATCTCCTCTGCTGCCAATTCCAGCAACATCTTATATTTCCTCCCAGCTCGCCTCTCACCCAGAACTTCCTGTCTGAACTTGACAGTCAAACTCCTTCATCCTGCAATCTATTTCATGAACTTTGTGATTTTAGCGCTGCATTTGTATTATTATGTATTATAGCTGTTGATCAGCAAATTTTGCCAGCTGCTATTGTTGATCTGTGTTTTAGCGCGGATTGTAACCCCATTTTTGTTATCTACCAGTACACTTACCAGTGAATTCCCTGCAAAACAAGACTGCTACCCTTTCCAATCTGTAGAAATGGCTATCAGGTTTTCCAAGACCACTTGGTAACTAGAAATAACATATATTAAGGCCTCCATGTTTCTATGAAGGACCATACCTGCTTCTCACCAACTCGGAACACTTGTATTAATTTAGAAGTGCCAACAGCTTACCAAGGACAATGATTTATTGCCCCAGTGCTTCAGAGCCAATAGTATAATTTGTATTAACAATGACAGAAGCACCCCTGGTTTCAAAGTTAGAACAATAGTATAATTGTTATATTTGGTTTTCTTGTACTATGATACATTACACCAATCAGCCATAACATTATGACAACCCACATGATATTGAGTAGTTCCCCGTTTGCCACCAGAACAGCCCTGACCCATCAAGATGTAGACTCCACTGGACCTCTGAAGGTATGCTGTGGTAACTGGCAACAGGCCGTCAGTAAGAGACTCTCTAGGTCCTGTGGGTTGCAAGGTGGGGTCTCCATGGATTGGACTTGTTTTTCCCAGCATATCCCACAGATGCTTGATTGGATTGGAATTCAGAAACCAAGTAAACACCTCATTTTTGTGTTCCTCAAACCATAAGAAACATTTTTGCGGTGTGGTGAAAGGAGGCCACTTCCATCACTGAATACCGTTTCTATGAAGAGGTGTACTTTATGAGCAACAATGTTTGTTTAGGTAGGTGGCACGTGTCAAAGTGAAATCCACGTAAATGGCAAGACCCAAGGTTTCCCAGCAGAGTACATGACACTGCCTCTGTCAGCTTGCCTTCTTCCCATAGTGCATCTAGGTGCCATCTCTTCCACAGGTAAGAGACGCACACGCAGCTGGCCATTTTCATTCTGTATAAGAAAATGTGATTCATCAAACCAGGCCACCTTCTTCCATTTCTCCTATGGTCCAGTTCTGATGCTCACATGCCCATTGTAGGTGCTTTTGGCTGTGCGCACGGGTCAGCATGGGCACCCTGACCGGTCTTTAGCTACTCAGCCCTATACTCAACAAACTGAAATGCACTGTGTTCTGACACCTTTTTATCAGAACCAGCATTACCTTTTTCAGCAATTTGAGCTCTTCTATAAGGTTACACAGGGAAGCCTTTGCTCTCCACGTGTAACAGTGAGCCTTGGTCGCCTATGACCCGGTTGCCAGTTTTTCTTCCTAGGACCACTTTTAGGTAGATCCTGACCACTGCAGGCCAGGAATATCCCACAGGAGCTGGAATTTGAGTTACCTCGATCCAGTCATTAAGTCATTACATTATGGCCCTTGTCAAAGTTGCTCAAATCCTTGTTTGCCCATTTTGTTTGCTTTCAGCACATCAACTTCTGGAAAAACATGTTCACTTGTTGCCTAATATATCACACCCTCTATCAGGTGCCATTGTAAGACAATGTTACTCACTTTACCTGTTAGTGGTCATAAGGTTATGGCTGATCGGTGTATACTGTATGCGTGTGTATATATATATATTTTCATTCTTTCTCTTATGGCTGGGAAAAATTTGTATTTTTCAAAAATTGCATATGCATTGTATTTATTGAAAACCATTTCCATAAATTACCCAGAGCTGCTTTATATTTTCTACTCTTCTAGTATGTTTTATTTTTATTCAAATGATTCTTATGTACCTGTTTGTTTATAATATACTAGTATTATTCATTTGTATATATTTTAGAAACCCATATTTTTTTCAATGAATGCATGGTGAAATGCAAAATAACCAGTAATAAACAGTGCCTTTAATAAACCTTTACATTGTGCTCACACCTTGATTTCTTTTGCCGCAACTGCATAGCAGTGCTCACAATACATGCATATAAGCACACATGGTGAACAGGTACTGGCTTTGATCGTTTAGACCACAACACGTCTAAGGCTACTTTCACGCTGTAGCCGCGGTCGTGGTAAAACCAGCAGAGTTTTGCCAGCGATATGGCTCCGCTATTCAGTTGGGAGTGCTGCGCTTTTAACCCCCTACAAGGGGTTAAAACGGGGTTAAAAGTGCCGGTGCTCCACGCTTCCGAGGCGGTGTGCAGCCGCTATGGAAGCATTTGCCATTCATTTAAATGGCAGGGGTGGTAGAGGAGCGGTATATACACCGCTCACCTCGCCGCCCCAAAGATGCTGCTTGCAGGACTTTTTGTAACATCCCACAAGCACATCGCCCCAGTGTGAAAGCACTCAGACCCACATTGGGGTTGATTGCGTGAGATTTTTGAGGCGCTATTTTTAGCTAAATAGCGCCTGTAGAGCGTCAGTGTGAAAGTAGCCTTAGAGGTGCTTATTTAAGTTATTAAGACATACAGTATCTCACAAAAGTGAGTACACCCCTCACATGTTTGTAAATATTTTACTATATATTTTCACGTGACAACACTGAAGAAATTACAGTTTGCTACAATGTAAAGTAGTGAGTGTACAGCTTGTATAACAGTGTAAATTTGCTTTCCCCTCAAAATAACTCAACACACAGCCATTAATGTCTAAATCGCTGGCAACAGAAGTGAGTACACCCCTAAGTGAAAATGTCCAAATTGGGCCCAAAGCGTCAATATTTTGTGTGGCCACCATTATTTTCCAGCACTGCCTTAACCCTCTTGGGCATAGAGTTCACCAAAGCTTCACAGGTTGCCACTGGAGTCCTCTTCCACTCCTCCATGGCAAGACCTTGCACTCCTCCACCTTCCTTTTGAGGATGCCCCACAGATGCTCAATAGGGTTTAGGTCTGGAGACATGCTTGGCCACAGAGGCGGCTCTAGGCTTTGTGAGGCCTTAGGCAAATCTTAGACATGAGGCCCCACTCACTTCCACAATGGGAAAAATAATTCAAGCGATAGAAATTAAGTGTATAAATTGCAAGAGATAATACAAGAGATGGCCGGTTACTTTGCAGACATGATACAAAAGATGGTCAGAGACTGCAAACCTAATGCTAGCGATGGTCAGAGACTCTAAGCATATCATACCAGAGATAGTCAGAGACTGTGCATTCCATAATACAAGAGATATGCAGAGACTGTGTGGCCATGATACAAGAGATGGCCAGAGACTGTGCGGCCATGATACAAGAGATGGTCAGAGACTATGCGGCCATGATGCAACAGATGGTCGGAGACTGTGCGGCCATGATACAAGAGATGGTCAGGGATTGTGCAGACATGGTACAGGAGATTGTCAGAGACTGCAAACATGATACAAGAGATGGTCAGTGACTGTGTGGACATGATACAGGAGATGGTCAGAGACTGCAGACATGGTCCAGGAGATGGTTAGACAGACCTAGTACAGGAGATGGTCAGAGACTGCAGACATGATACGAGAGATGGTCAGAGACTGTGTGGCCATGATACAGGAGATAGTCAGAGATTTCAGACATGGTACAAGAGATGGCCAGAGACTGCAGACATGGTCCAGGAGATGGTTAGACACAGACATAGTACAGGAGATGGTCAGAGACTGTAGACATGATACAAGAAATGGTCAGATACGGTGCAGAAATGATACAAGAGATGGTCTTATGATGGTAATGACGAGCAAACTGTAACTTGGCTAACACAGTAACACCACATTGCTGCAGCAGCCACCAAACACTAGGGCCACAGCCACAGATGATCCTGCTACAGACAGATGATCCCTCTCTATACACTCCTCCATCCCTTACTACAAGCAGGAGAAGCCGACACATTCGCTTTGAGTGCCCTGCAGTGCATTCTGGGAGGTGCCTGCTATTGGCTGCAGCTGATGAGATGTTCTCCGTGTGAGGGAGGTGTTACAGCTGGCTGAAACCTCCATGGCTTTACCTCAGTGTGTGCTGGCCCGCTCACCTCGCCAGCCTGGGGACACCCAGGGCCGTCTTTAATATTGATTGGAACCTAGGCAAACCTTTTACTCTTATGTTCACTGAAAGACGCAGCTCTTCTTATGACACATGGGGTTATGCTCATATCACTAGGAGTAGACTAGGCAAAAATAAAACAAAAGCATAGGTTGGCCCCTCCCAGGGGCACATCCTCACCTTAGCATATAATCCCCCTGCTCTGCATAGCACATCATTTTTTATTGCCTAGTGCAAGGAGTAGACCTGGTTCCCTATGGGATCTGCAGTCTCCTGAAGGTTTTTCTGATGAAGACTGCTATCAAGAAGCCGGCTGGCGGTATAGAGGATATCTAGAATCCAAAAACATTCCCCAGTCCGGCCAACGTCTATGCGAGCTACCCTTAGCGGGGGCACGACGCATAGCGCCCGTTCCGTGCGGGAGCGGCCAGTGGCTAATCCCACTGGAGCCCAGTGACTGGTTCTGTGCCTGGCCAGCAGCATGCCTCTCCATGGGGAGGGAAGTCTGCTCCGGGTGGCTACCCGCTGCGCCCGTCGGATCGGTGAGTAGACCCATCTTCCGTTTTAGGGCGTGGAGAGTGGGCACCTGGGCAGCTTCTAAGGTAGCCGGCCGGTGGGGGCCTATTAGTGGGGACGCATCTGGGGTGGTCATCTCCCGTTCCCCCCCCTCCCCTCCTCCCCCCCCCCGCAGTACCGCACCCTGCACTGACCGTTCGGAGACTGCATTTGGCGGTTCGCCGCCATTCGGTGTGGATCACCGTTCGTTTGTCCGCCGACCGCGCCATTTCGGCTTGTGTTGATGGCAGCAGCCATTGTTTGGTACACCATGCGGTTTTCAGCCTGTCCTCTGGCGACCCCCAGTGGTCGTTCTCGGTATTACAGGAAGTGATAAAAACAGCAGAAGCACTTCCGTTTTTGCTTGGACAAGCGTGGCTGACAGACGGCGGTGCAGGCTCTTGAAGTGCAGTGGATTTTTGGCATTGCGCATTGCGGTCACAGTGCTGAGGCATTTAAAACAGCAAGTATAGCTGGCTCTCCCTGGGTGCTGGTAGCGGTGGGTGCACACAGTGGGGGTGCCGGAAGTCTGGGATGTCGGAGGCCGGCAGTGCTATGACAGGAGTACCTGCGGAGCAATAATCCACCCCGGGAACCTTGGTGTCCTTGGAACAGCTGAGGGCGGTATTTGGGGAGTTCTATCCCCGGGCGGGGGACCCGATTCCGGGGGGCCCCAATTAACACCCGCCCCCATCATTCTTTGGGGGAGGATTCCGGGGGGCCCCAAAAACACCCGCCCCCGTCATTCTTTGGGGGAGGATTCGGAACCAGAGAGCGCCTTGGTGGTCACGGAAACCCCCGTGGACCTGTCAGAGGGTGAACTGATACCCTCAGACGGCGAAGGTGATCAGGAGGCTCCATTTTTGCGCGACAAAGCGATAGTGGCCGCTTTGATCACTGATATCCGCGACTCCATGCGACTTGACCAAGCAGGGGAGTCGCTTGAGTCCACATATATTTGTGGATCGCTTAAGCCCTCTAGGTTCCCTAGGGCCTACCCTTATGATCAGGCGTTTGAACAGGCGGTGTTCAAGAAATGGCTACGGCCGCAAAATTCCTTTGCTTTACCCAAAAGCTTTGCTGTTCGCTACCCCTTTGAGGATAGCTTTACTAAGAGATGGGCTTCCCCAGCAGTGGACCCACCGGTGGCCCGTCTGAATAAGGCAACAACCATTCCCTTGGAGAGGTCTCCGTCTTTTAAAGAGGCAGCCGATTGCCGCACGGAAGCAGTGTCTAAGGCACTGTTCTTGTTGGCTGGGTCAGCTCTGGCGACTGCTATGGCGGCACAATCTCTTCACGAGCACGCTGCCACACTACACACCGGTTTAACTTGTGAGAGTGCACAGGCTGAGGTGCAACGTGCACAACACTTGGAAGAAGGTCTCCGCCACATATGCGATGCGGCCTTGGACCTGCTTCCCATACTGTCAAAAATGTCTGTTTTTGCAATTGTTATCAGGCGGGTGCTGTGGCTCCGCTCTTGGTCGGGCGACCAGGCTTCGAAGAAAGCTCTTACAGATCTTCCCTTTCAGGGAGGGCGTCTGTTTTGCCCACAGTTGGATGAAATCATTAAGGATTTCACGGGATGGAAGAGTACTTTTCCTTCCGGAGCCATAACGGCGGGATTTGCGCCGTAGGCAGGGCCCTGTTTCTTCAGGTCAGAAGAAGTTTTTTCGTGCACCCGGCTCAGCGGGTAAGGGCTTCAAGTCCGGTAAGGCTTCCGCTGGGTCCAGTAAAAGGCCCTGGGAACATAAGTCCAAAAAAACGAAGGAGAAGTCAACCTCTGCATGATGGGTTGCCCCCGCCCGACTCACGGGTGGGGGGCTGGTTGCTGGGGTTCGCAAAAAGATGGGCTGCCCACATCACCGATCGGTGGGTGCTGGAGGTGGTGTCCTCCGGGTACAGGATAGAGTTCATCTCTCTACCCCCAGAAAGGTTCTTCCCTTCGAACGTAAAACTCCCTCAGGGGCGTCGGGAGGCGCTTGCTGAACAGGGGGTGATTGTACCGGCACCCACGGTGGAAAGATTTCACGTGTTTTACTCAAATCTCTTTGTGGTGCCCAAGAAGGGCGGTGTCAGGCCAGTTCTGGACCTGAAGGCATTAAACTGCTTTGTAAAGACAGAGATTCAGGATGGAGTCCATCCGCTCGGTCGTGGCCGCCCTGCACCGAGGGGAACTCATGTTCCAGTTTGTCACAGTCACCAGTGTTTTCTACGCTTCGCAGTGGGAGATCTGCATTACCAGTTTGTGGCACTTCCCTTCGGGCTGGCTTCGTCTCCCCGAGTGTTCACCAAGGTGGTGGCCCCGATGCTGGCACTGTTGAGACAGAGAGGTATCGCGGTGGTGGCGTACCTCGACGATTTACTCCTGAGAGCAGAGTCAGCTGCGGCTCTGGAAGAGAACGTGATAATCACGGTGTCCACGTTAAAAGAATTCGGTTGGCTGATCAACCTGCAGAAGTCATCATTGACTCCATCCTACCGGCTGGAATACCTGGGTCTGATTCTGGACACGGTGCAGGCAAGGGTGTTTTTACCACCGAGCAAGCTCCTGACATTACAGGCAGCAGTGCGAACCTTGTTATGAAGCCAGTGGTCCTCCTTACGGTTCTGTATGCGAGTGTTGGGGCTCATGGTGTCGGCTTTCGAAGCGATACCTTACGCCCAGAGTAGCACTCGGCTCCTGCAGAAGATGATTTTGTCGCAATGGGACAAATCTCCCCTATCCCTAGACAGACTGATCAGGTTGGATCATCAGTCCCGAGGATCCTTGATTTGGTGGATTTGGGCTCCAGCCCTAAAGTTGGAAAAATGTTTTCTCCCCCTCAATTGGTCGATAGTAACGACGGATGCCAGCCTGTCGGGCTGGGGAGGGGTCCTGGGCAGTTCTCTACCCAGGGTCGTTGGTCAGTTCAGGAAGCTTGCCTTCCGATAAATGTACTGGAACTGAGAGCTATCAGACTTTGTCCCGTTGGTCGGCGAGGCTGCGAGGCCTCCCTGTCCGGGTTCAGTTGGACAATGCCACGGCTGTGGCATATGTGAACCATCAGGGCGGAACGAGAAGCTCGGTAGCAGCCGCGGAGGCGGCTCTGATCCTTCGGTGAGCAGAACTTCACGTGCCAGCTCTCTCTGCAATCTACATTCCAGGTGTGGAAAACTGGCAGGCGGACTTTCTCAGCCGGCTGACTCTGGATCAGGGGGAGTGGTCCCTACTTCCAGAAGTGTTCCGCCAGATTTGCCTCAAGTTGGGCACACCAGAGGTGGACCTCATAGCCTCCAGGTTCAATCACAAGGTACAGACCTTTGTGTGCAGAAAAAGAGATCCGTTGGCGGTCGCCTCGGACACACTGGTAGCACCCTGGGGTTGGTATCGGCTACTGTACATCTTTCCTCCCCTAAAGCTTCTGCCGCGGGTTCTGTGCAGGATAGAAGCAGAGGGAATCTCGACAATCCTGGTAGCTCCAGATTGGCCTTGGCATCCTTGGTACGCCGATGTGGTGCGGATGATGACAGATGTTCCGTGGCGTCTTCCGCTTTGCGGAGACCTACTGTCTCAGGGGCCCATCTTACACCCTGCTTTACCCTCGCTGGCTTTGACGGCTTGGCTATTGAGTCCCAGGTGTTGAGGGATAGGGGTGTCTCTGACTCCGTGATCCCTACTATGATTGAAGCTCCTAAGGGTACTTCACGTAAGATTTATCATAGGACCTGGAAGGCCTATATTGCCTGGTGCGAGACAGGGGGTTGGAACCCCCGCTCTTATACAGTGTCCAGAGTACTGACTTTTTTACAGCAGGGACTGGACAGGAACCCGGCGTTAAGTACGCTTAAGGGTCAGATTTCGGCCCTGGCGGTTCTTTTTCAACAGCCCTTGTCACATTCATTGATCCATACGTTTGTACAGGGTGTACGTCATGTGGCTCCTCGTATACGGTCGCCTCTGGCGCCGCAGGATTTGAATCTGGTGCTTTCTGTGCTGCAGAAGCCACCATATGAAAAGATCAGGGACATTCCCTTGCAACTGTTGTCGCAGGAAGTGGCGTTTCTGGTGGCTGTTACATCCGCTAGGCGGGTGTCTGAGTTGGCAGCATTATCCTGCAAGTCACCTTACTTGGTCCTTCATAAGGACAAAGCGGTTTTGCGACCTTCCCCTTCGTTTCTTCCGAAGGTGGTTTCTTCTTTATATTTGAATGAGGATCTTGTTCTTCCCTCATTGTGTCCGCACCCGTCGCATCCCAAGGAATTTGAACTGCATTCATTGGATGTAGTGAGGGCTTTGCGGGTGTATTTGATTTCTACAGCTTCTTTTCGGAAGTCTGATTCTTTATTTGTGCTGAAGGAAGGGTCGCGCAAAGGCATGGCGGCCTCGTCGGCTACCATTTCTCGTTGGATCAGGAAGACCGTGACTCATGCATATGACGTTCGGGGCAAGGTTCCCCCGTTTCCAGTCACGGCTCATTCCACCAGGGCAGTTAGTACTTCCTGGGCATTTAGATACCAGGCCTCGGTGTCTCAGGTGTGCAAAGCGCCTACTTGGGCCTCAGTGCACACGTTTACTAAGTTTTAGAGATTGATGTCTCAGCATCTTCGGATGCTGGCTTTGGCCGCAAAGTATTACAAGCGGCAGTTTAGGCGCGGATGGCGCCGCCCGAGAGGGCTTTTTTGTTGGGTACTGTTATAGTTTGCCCACCCCTCTTGATTGGCACAGCTTTGGGACATCCCCATGTGTCATAAGAAGAGCTGCGTCTGTCAGTGAACATAAGAGTAAAAGGGATTTTATTATAACTTACCGTAAAATCCTTTTCTCTGAGTTCACTGACAGACGCAGCACCCACCCCTCTGTGGAGTTTGTACGGCTTGTTACAAACTGATGTGCTATGCAGAGCAGGGGATTATATGCTAAGGTGAGGATGGCCCCCTGGGAGGGGCCAACCTATGCTTTTGTTTTATTTTTGCCTAGTCTACTCCTAGTGATATGAGCATAACCCCATGTGTGATGAGAAGAGCTGCATCTGTCAGTGAACTCAGAGAAAAGGATTTTATGGTAAGTTATAATAAAATCCTTTTTCTGGGCCCCCCTAGCAATTTTGCTCTCCACCCCAACGTCCCAAAAAAACAAACACACATTGACTTACAGTATCTAAAAAAAAAACTTTAATAATGTATACATAGACATCTGGTTCACATTCACTGATTGCTCCAGGCTCACTGATTGGTTGTTACAGGTTAGTGCACATCATTACCGCTCACTGATTGGTTGCTATAGGTTACTGCTTATCATTATCACTCACTGATTGGTTGCTAGACGTTACTGCACATTATTACTGCTAACTGGTTGCTATAGGTTACTGCTTATCTTTATTGCTCATTGACCAGTTGCTAGAGGTTACTGCACATTATTACTGCTAACTGATTGGTTGCTATAGGTTACTGCTTATCATTATCACTCACTGGATGCAAGAGGTTACTGCATATTATTACCTCTCACTGGGTGGCCGGGCAGTTTTGTGGTGTGTGATGCAACTGTTAGGGTACAGTTGGTTGGATAACAGGATGCAGTTTGGGGTGATGGTGACAGCATTGGGGTGAGAGGCTGCGCTCATATCTCCCCTATAATGATATGGGATAGGGTGATAAGATGCCAGAGGTTGGGTAGAAGAGGGGTGAGGATGATAATAACAGTAGGCAGGGTGGTAGGATGTCAGAGGTGGGGTACAGGGGGATGATGATGACAGGGGGTGAGGTGGTAGGATGGCAGAGGTGGGATGATGACAATGGGTAGGGGATGGGGTGGTAGGAAGCTGGCAGTGGGGTACAGGGGGGGGGGGAGATAAAGATGACAGGGGGTGGGGTCGTCTAAAGCTGGCACTGGGGTACAGAGGGATGGAGATGACAGGCGTTGGGGTGGTAGGAAGCTGGCGGTGGGGTACAGTGGGATGAAAATGACAGGGGGTGGTAGGAAGCTGGCATTGGGGTGCATGTGGATGAAGATGACGGGGTGGGGTGGTTGGAAGCTGGCAGTGCAGTGCAGGGGGATGAATATGACAGGAGGTGGGGTGGTAGTAAGCTGGCTGAGGATTACAGGGGGTGGGTGGTATGAAGCTGGCAATGGGGTACAGGGGGAATGAAGAAAATGGGTGGGGTGGTAGAAAGCTGGCAGTGGGGTGCAGGGGGGTGAAGATGACAGGGGGTGGGGTGGTAGGAAGCTGGCAGTGGGGTGCAGGGGTATGGAGATGACAGGGGGTGGGGTGGTAGGAAGCTGGCAGTGGGGTGCAGGGGGATGGAGATGACAGGGGGTGGGGTGGTATGAAGCTAGCAATGGGGTACAGAGGGATGGAGATGACGGGATGGGGTGGTAGGAAGCTGGCAATGAGGTACAGGGGGATGGAGATGACACAGGGTGGTTTGATCACACTCCTCCCCTGTCAGAACGGAGATCTGTGTGTTTACACACATGGATCCCTGTTCTGTCACTGCGGGGGAGTGATCGCGGGTGGCCAGCGAACATTGAGTCCGCCCTACCCGCTTCCTGGCTCCCCCGCTACACAGTGAGTGCCCGTGATCTGCAATCTCACAACCGCCGTCAGGTGACGGCAGTATGCGATATAGAGCTTGCCGGTTCAGCGCACACACATAGTCTGATTGGCTGCCCTGAGCCTGCGGCTCAGTGTGATTGGATACGGTGGCCGGGGGCGGGTCACTGTGGTGGCGGACGTGACTCCCGCTCCCACAGAGACCCTGACCGGTGACCGACGGACTGATGGGGACAGCCGCTTTCCGCATGCCGAACTCTCCTGCCTGCCTGTCTATTGGATGGGGTAAGTGCGGGACTTGTCCCGACTTCGGGGCGGGGGGGGGGGGGTCTCTGCAATGTACTCCACCTGTGTTATTGGCTGCAAAAGTGCCCCCACCTGTGTTATTGGCTGCAAAAGTGCCCCCACCTGTGTTACCGGCTGCAAAAGTGCCCCCACCTGTGTTACCGGCTGCAAAAGTGCCCCCACCTGTGTTACCGGCTGCAAAAGTGCCCCCACCTGTGTTACTGGCTGCAAAATGCCGCCACTGCGCTGTATGGTCTTGGCCACCGTGCTGCAGCTCAGTTTCAGGGTCTTGGCAATCTTCTTATAGCCTAGGCCATCTTATTGTAGAACAACAATTCTTTTTTTTCAGATCCTCAGAGTTCTTTGCCATGAGGTGTCGTGTTGAACTTCCAGTGACCAGTATGAGACAGTGAGAGCAATAACACCAAATTTTATACACCTGCTCCCCATTCACACCTGAGACCTTGTAACACTAAAGTCACATGACACCGGGGTGTGAAAATGGCTAACTGGGCCCCATTTGGACATTTTTACTTAGGAGTGTACTCACTTTTGTTGCCAGCGGTTTAGACATTAATGGCTGCGTGTTGAGTTATTTTGAGGGGACAGCAAATTTACACTGTTATACAAGCTGTACAGCCACTACTTTATACTATGCAATAAACTGTGCTAAAAAGTCCACACACAGCTGCAGCAAAAAATACAAATAGTATACAATGATGAGAAAAAACAATAAGCTGCGCTCACATCAACAATGAATAAAAATAATTGGATACAAGTATTAAAGTCCCAATATTGTGGTATCCCTTATACCACTACCAAGTCCGTGTTGGTCTTTCTTTAAATAGCACCATAAGAGAAAAGAAGTGACGTGAGTAGGAGGTCCACCACCATAGATATTGAAGGGGCTTACCAGAACACTGAGTGTTCAGCTGCGTAAAGATCCCCGACCTGGGATGCGGGTCACTCTTACTTCCACTTCAGAAAGAAAGGGGGGGGGGGGGGGGGGGGGGGGGGGGGGGGGGGGG
>BLSH010039881.1:301293-312755 GCA_018402905.1 Glandirana rugosa
GAGATTCCCTTAGGCAAAACCGTATGTCGTAGACCCCTAGACGGCATAGAGGGGGGGGAATTGTTCGACGAAAACTGGAGACTGACGTTTCGTCTACCAGTTATCGAAGACCACTCACCCCTGTGTCTCCCCCCGAAGACCGTGACGTATAAAGTGTCCAAGTGCTGGAATTCTTGCTGGCAAAGATTACCAACAGGTTCTTCCAAGAAACAGTGCAAACAAAAGTGCTTCTTAACGTGCTGAAAGGGTTAATGCCAGTGAAGCATGCAGTGCCAGAAGCCCCCCTCTGTGTCCCCACTCACCAGAAGCTATTGACCATCTGCTTTGCAGTCAGAGGTCAAAAGCAGCTTGTTAAGGGGGGGGAGATACGGCAGATCCCCAGATGCTGTATGCCAAAACGGATTCCCTTAGAGCATGATCGAATGGAAATTATTGCCTATGGCTCGGAGGATAAAAAAAGGAGCTCATGTGTAGATCGCCAAACACAAATTTATTGCGCAATCATAGAGGTAACTTACAGGATGATGATAAAAACCCGCAGTAAGAGATCTCCAGATGGCGTGCGTTCCACTGCTCGCACCCTCCGAACCGGAAATGGCGATGACGGCTGCGGCGACCGGACGTGATGTCAACGCGTTTCGCCACGTGATTGGGCGTCTTCACGGACAAAGAACCCGGCCACAGCAGCATTCATATATACAAGGTTCCACCACTCAATTAAGCTGGGAACCAATAAGAAACAAGGTTCAACTGTCCATATAGGCCTTGCAGCCGTCTTTGACAAGTTCGCCCTCCGGTGGTGAGCATGGGAAATGCACGCCCCCTTTGAACAACCCACAACCACAGGCTATTAATATTACACATAAATTGCAATTATAAAAATACATTGGTAATAAAATATAAAATTACACATAAAAATAGAACCACAAAAAACAATACAAAAAATAATAGGAAAAAATTAATATGAAAAAATTATAGGAAAAATAATAAAATATGATAAAATAAAAATATATAAAGACAATTTAATAGGTTACAAAGAGTCAGAATAAAATTTGTCCAGAAATTAAACTCAATTTGCCCCCCAAACTATATCATTAGTCCAATCGCAAATTGTTATTCCCATCTGCTGATAACTATGGGAGAAACGACACACCCTCACCAAGGTTACAATTGATGTCTAATGGTAATACTAATAATAAGGTAAAAAACCCTCTAGATATTCCAAAGGGGCAGAATGACTACTCTTGTGTGGAACTGGCCAAACCCACACACAATGGTATGTGTTGTTGGACACAATAGTGAAGGAGAATAAACCAACAAACTCCCCATAGACCCATACAGAACCGGATCCACCCACATAAAGGACCTTAACCCTATGCGAGAGATCATATATACTCATTAACTACCAGTCGTGATCTACCAGTCAGACAGGAAACAATTGATATCCATCTCTATATTAAGGCCCAACGGATCCAGAGTGCCCATTCTGTGGATCCATCGGGTCTCATTCTGCGAGATTGATCTAGTCATGTTGGTACCTCTCCAGTGGCCCTCAACCCGATCAATCCCACAGAACATCAATTGACTGGGATCTTTCTCGTGCACTAGCCTAAAATGGTTGGATAGGCTGTGGTAACGAAAACCTTTCTTTATATTGGTGACATGCTCCCTCAGTCTCACCCTGAGTTTCCGAGTGGTCCTACCAATATACTGAAGGCCACATGTACATGTCAGCAAATATGTGACGTGAGTGCTGTCACACGTAATAAATTTTCTGACAGCATAGGACCTCCCTGTGGAGGTGGAGGTAAACTCCGTGGTCCTACGCTGTCTGAACCTAGACGTGGTACACATCACACATCTGCCACAACTGAAAAAACCTTCCATATCTAGAAAAGTGCAGGTCTTAACAGGAGGGTCAATAACATTGGGCGCTAATCTGAGACGCAGAGATGGTGGTCTCTTATACACAAACCGCGGGCGGTCCGGTATGAGGCCTGCTAGATCCCTATCTCTGCGTAACAGAGCCCAATGCTTTTTGATGATCCCCTCAAATTGCCTATATTCCCTAAAGAAAACGGTCATGAAGGATAAACCGTTATTCTCTTGCTTATTCTTGTTTTTGTTGAATAGAGACTCCCTATCCATGTTTCTGATTGAAATTTTGGTGTTTTCTAAGGAGGATCTAGTATAGCCCTTTTCAATAAACCTCTCCAGAATGATGTCTGCCTGTTGATCATAATCTGCTAGAGAGTCACAGTTCCTTCGAATCCTCATCATCTGACCCCTGGGGATGCCATCCAACCACCTAGGGTGATGGCAGCTACCCAGGGGTATATACCCATTCCGATCAACCGTTTTAAAGAAAGTGCGGGTCAGGAGCCTATCCCCTTGTTTATATATAGTGAGGTCTAAGAAATTTATGATTTCATCATGAATTTCTTCTGAGAAAGATATACCTAAGGTGTTTGTACCCATATTTGCTATAAACTGAACTAGTGAATCTCTAGATCCTGCCCAAATGATCAAGATATCATCAATGTACCTCTTAAATAGTTTGAGACAGGGATGGGGGTGCTCAAATATGGCCCTCTCTTCCCACCAACTCATGAAAATGTTGGCTACAGAGGGCGCATATTTGGCCCCCATGGCCACTCCTTTTATCTGTCTGAAGAACTTTTTTTCAAACCAGAAAAAATTGTGGCTCATTGCCAACTCTAATAATTCCAGTAGAAAAAGTTTCTGCTCCTCTGCCAAATCTGTGCTCTCTAGTGCCCATTTTACTGCCTCTTTCGCATATACCTGTTTGATATTAGTATACAGCGAATTGACATCGACACTAGCCAGAATATAGTCATCCCCAACCCGTATTGACTGTAAAAGTGAGATCAGATCCTTGCTATCCTTTAAATAGGCTGGATATTTCCTCGTGAGAGGTTGGAGGAAAAAATCAAGATATTCACCAGCCCTAGAAAACAAAGAATCGATCCCACTTATTAACGGTCTCCCTGGTGGTTTTATTGGGTTTTTATGGATTTTTGGGAGCTGATAAATGACTGAAAGTCTTGGAGCATCAGGAATCAAGTACCTCGCCTCTCTTTTATTGAGTATCCCCTTCTTGGAAGCTCTTTTTATCACCTTTTTTAATTTAGCACACAGGGAGCATCTCTCACTGCCCCCCCACAGCACCTCGGCTGTACACTAAGGTGGGACACTCTGCTGGGGACACCTGTGTAAGGAGGCACTCTGCTGGGGACAGCTGTGTAAGGAGGGACTCTGCTGGGGACACCTGTGTAAGGAGGCACTCTGCTGGGGACACCTGTGTAAGTAGGGACTCTGCTGGGGACAGCTGTGTAAGTAGGGACTCTGCTGGGGACAGCTGTGTAAGGAGGGACTCTGCTGGGGACACCTGATGTAAGTAGGGACTCTGCTGGGGACAGCTGTGTAAGGAGGCACTCTGCTGGGGACAGCTGTGTAAGGAGGCACTCTGCTGGGGACACCTGTGTAAGTAGGGACTCTGCTGGGGACAGCTGTGTAAGTAGGGACTCTGCTGGGGACAGCTGTGTAAGGAGGCACTCTGCTGGGGACACCTGTGTACGTAGGGACTCTGCTGGGGACAGCTGTGTAAGGAGGCACTCTGCTGGGGACACCTGTGTAAGTAGGGACTCTGCTGGGGACAGCTGTGTAAGGAGGCACTCTGCTGGGGACACCTGTGTAAGTAGGGACTCCGCTGGGGACACCTGTGTAAGGAGGCACTCCGCGGGGGACACCTGCATAAGGAGAGACACTCCGCTGGGGATACCTGTGTAAGGAGGGACTCCACTGGGGACACCTGTGTAAGGAGGGACTCCGCTGGGGACACCTGTGTAAGGAGGGACTCTGCTGGGGACACCTGTGTAAGGAGGGACTCTGCTGGGGACACCTGTGTAAGGAGGGAATCTGCTGGGGACACCTGTGTAAGTAGAGACACTCCGCTGGGGACACCTGTGTAAGGAGGGAATCTGCTGGGGACACCTGTGTAAGGAGGGACTCTGCTGGGGACACCTGTGTAAGGAGGGAATCCGCTGGGGGCACCTGATGGAAGAAGATAGAAATAATGCACTTCAATCATCCTGACACCATAACAACTATGGTTCCGGGATGATTGAAGCGCCAACACCAGGTGTTTGGAGTATCTTTATTTGCTTATTGTTAAACTTTCTGGAATACACATATTGTTATTGTGGTGAAGGATCTGGGCCTGCTGTCCCTCCATCCCGACTTCTTTCTTCCCTTCTCTTCTCTTTCCTTCCCTCCCTATCTCTTTCTTTCTTCCTTCCTCCATCCCTCGTTCATTTTAGATGCAAGCCACACCCCCTAAACCCATGCCCTATAAGCCACGCCCACATGAATTTTTCGCCGGCTGCAGCCCCTAGAATTTTTCACACCTATCAACCCCCCTGCTTATGGCACAGCAAAATAAAATTATTTTATGGACACAATAATGCTTTTGTTTGCTTAAACAATGCCCCCCTCCACTGTTAATACAATTTGCCCACATCCATTCTTCGCTGCTCCACACATTACTGCTCTCCTTGGGGCACCCAAAGGTGTCCCAGATCTTTTACAATCCTATAGTGTATACTACAGGCAAAAAAAATCCTGTGCACCGCTAAAGTGTTCGGGTTTGGCTTGGAGAAAAGGTGGCAACCCTAGTGCCGCCTAGGCGACTCCTCCTCTCCCCTAGGCGGCCCCTCCCTCCTGGCAATCTTCTGGGACACGTCACAGGTCCCAGAAGATTGCCCGGCCGTGAAGCCACGGCTGGTGCCCACACTTGCAATGGCGGCGCCGCAGGGAGGAGGGGGAGATGAGCGAGGCTTCGGGCGCAGCCATCGCTGGACCATGGGACAGGTAAGTTTATGTTTATTAAAAGTCAGCAGCTACACTTTTTGTAGCTGCTGACTTTTAATAAACTAAAAAACGAGTGGAACTCCGCTTTTACAGACAGTGCAGTTATCTTCTCTCAGTTTACTGGGCTTTGATTGTTTGTTTTTGATAGGGTTAATCCATCTTTTTCTTTGGTGTCTCTGTCTCTCCTTGTGGTAGGATGTCTGTATGTGATGGGTCCACTTTGTTTGGCCGTTAGATGGCGTTTGATGGTGTGGATTAGCTGCATTGTTTAGTCCTTTCTGGGCTATATTGTGCCTCTGCAGGGCGGCTTTACCCGATAATTTTGTTGCTGTGTTGCACAGCTGAACTGATGATAGACAGATAAGGATCCCGCCCCCTGCAGGCTCTGGGTGCCCTTTTCACTCATAGCACTCTATTTAAGGGCCCATGCTGCTACCTCCATTGAGCACCTCTCGAAACAATATGCTGCTACAGTATATGACTGTATACTGCTAAGTGGATATATGTGTATTCCTATCTTTAACACCAGCAGTGCTATTGACATGATTTGATAGATGCCTGCACACTGATGGGACACAGTAATGATATATATATGTCCAAAGATTGCACTCCATTGGAATGTGGATTTCTTATATGGAACTATTGGTGTAACAGGCTCTAGGAATTACTATATATTGGACGTTGGCATCTCTCTGTGTGTATCCTAGTTAAATGGTGCCCCCTAGGGATTGCCACAGATATTACCTCAGCTAATAGTAAGTGGCCTTTTATATAAATGGTCTTTTTTGGTTGTATTTTGATCATTAGTGTCTAGATACAAATATTTGGAGTGACATATAATCTGTATATATTCATTCTAGAGTACCATATGCTCTCATATACGTTTGAGGTGTATTCCTAATACTCTTGCTGGCCTTTCCGAAGTCTGGATAGGAAGCAGCTTTTCTCCTTGTCATGTGCATGCGTCCTGCTGTTTGGTAAGATGGAGACACCCTCCCTTTTTCAATTATAGGCCCAGTTCACTGTTAGATGTGTTTCATGAATACCATACACTGTATGCAATATTTGTGATACCTGTCTTTTCTATTCTAAACAGTGAGACCTCTGTTCCATTTCCATCACCCGTGAATGTGTCCTGAGGAAGAGAGTTTGTGAAACGTGCGTTGGCGCACAGGGGCTTATGGTTCTCACACATATGTAACAACTGTTATGAAATGATGCTGATGTCACATGCATGCTTTTAATTATTGCGCTGTCTGTCTTTTTGATATAATTTTTGTATAAATAAAATTTGAATTTTTTATTTATCCAAGTCTGGTGTGCCTTAAAAGTCCGACCTAGTGGGACCATCTGTCCCTCATTTTTTACCTTACAACTATATGATTACGGATGTGACTATAGTAGTGAACCTTCCTTTTTTATTCACTACAATACCCACTACACTACACTGTCCACTACACGCCATTACACTACACTGACCACTACACTACTCACTACACTGTCCACTACACTGCCCACTACACACCACTACACTACACTGACCACTATAATACCCACTACACTGTTCACTACACTACCCACTACGCTGTCCACTACACACCACTATACTACACTATCCACTACACTACATTACCCACTACACACCACTACACTACACTGACCACTACAATACCCACTACACTGTTCACTACACACCACTATGCTGTCCACTACATTACACTGTCCACTACAGTACCCACTACACTACGCCACCCACTACACACTACCCTGTCCATTACACTGTCCACTACACACCACTACACTGTCCACCACACACCACTACATTACCCACTACACTGTCCACTACACACCACTACCGAATACACACCACTACACTGTCCACTACACACCATTACACTGTCCACCACCCACTACACTACCCACTACACACCACTACACTGTCCACTACACACCACTGCACTACCCAACACACTGTCCACTACATCCCACAACACTGTCCACTACACTACCCACTACATTACACTAACCACTACAATACCCACTACACTGTCCACTACACACCACTACGCTGTCCACTACACTAAACTGTCCACTACAATACCCACTACACTACACCACCCACTACACACTACACTGTCCACTACACACCACTACACTACCCACTACACTGTCCACTACACTACCGACTACACACCACTACACTAGCCAATACACACCACCACACTACCCACTACACACCACCACACTACCCACTATGCTGTCAACTACACTACCCACTACACACCACCACACTACCCACTACACTGTCCACTACACTACCCACCACACTACCCACTACACTGTCCACTACACACCACTAAACTACCCACTACACTACCCACTACACTGTCCACTGGAAGGCTACGGGCATGAAGGGGTTACCAATATCCGAAAGCTTCACTGGTGGAGCATGGAAGGGGGGCAGTGACCATGCTGGGGAGGATGGAAACCCAATCTGGAGGTGTAGCACTGGCTGCAGGCTATGGGCAGTGATGCGGTCGTCACCGTATTCAGAAGATGGTGGCACCGCAGGCTGCGGGAGGACGTGGGGCCAGCCTAAGCCAAGCTGGAGGTCAGAGGGCTCTGGCAAACGGAGCCTTGTCTATGGAAAGGGACGAGCCATGGAGTGGGGAGCCGAGCTGACCCAAAGGTGTCCAGCGCGCTACAATGATGTCAGCGCCGAGCCGAAGGTGGAAGAGGAAAGCTGCACATGACCCCATTCACCCAATCACAGGGGCAGCCTGAACATGACGGCTGGAGCGCAGACTGTGGGGACACAGGAAATAGAAAGTTTGGGGGACAGAGCTGTAATTTTGCCCCCCCTAAATGCTGTGCCCCGGGCCACAGCCCCCTCCGCACCCCCCACACTACGACACTGGAGGGGACACATGGCTGCTGGGCTCTACCTCTTTCCTGCATTGGATATTTAGCTCTTTTTTCCTTTGGTGTCTGTTGGTGGGCACTGTGGATGGTGTATCTTTTGCATTGATGCTACTCGTGGCAGGGTGTTGGGTGGATGCGATCAGTGGCAGAGGCAGAAGGGGAAGGCTGTGTTTATATATGTGTTGTGACGTTATGCGAGGCGCAGTAGTGGATGGACGATATCTGTTGCCCCGCATACGTTCATTTTGAGTGGACTAAGATAGAATCTGGTCCAGGTGTTACCAGCCACCTTGGCAGGCTTGGTACCAGACCAGATTTTGTGACCCTCTGCAGTCCACTCACAGGTGTAGTTAAATAATCAGGAATAGAGCACAGTGTAGCTCTGGCCTGGGACTCAGAAACATTACACTGAGAGAGCTACACAGTTGGAATGGGTTGCTCTTGTTTTGTTTGGAGGTGTCTGGGACGAGCCCGACTCCGCATAGAGAGGTATCCTGCTCTGTATAGTTTAGTACCGGACGGCAAGAAGTTGTTTATGCTATTTTGTTTGTTTTATGACTTGCAACCTTTATCAATAAAACTGGCAACCTGCCAGACTTTTAAGAAAGTTTGCCTGCAAGCTGCCTTTTTCCCATGAAAGGTGATCCCCACGGGCTAATCTCCCACAGTGTTTACACTTGTGATTGCCATGACTGGTTCATAGCAATCAAACGGCAGAGAGCCACTGCCATTGTCTTTGTGCATTTAGCCTGTTATCTGCATTGTTTAAGGACAGCACGCATGTCCTTCCATGCATTGGAAGCGCACCTTTCACGCTCACCCTCTGTATAAACGAGTGCAGTTATTAGCATCCTGTTGGAATAGCCGGTTCCCCCAGGGCATGTTTCCTGTAGCACCCTTGTCCTAAAATAGGGCTGCAGGTAAATTTAGTTATGCTGGGTGGTAGCCAGCCTGGCAAATTTGTAGCGTTTAGAGGTCAAATGGCTTCTGTCCTAATCCTGTTTAGCTGTGGTTTCTCCCTGTTGTCAGTAGGTAGTGCTGTTGCCTTTGACATCAGTGTGATGAGCTACAGTGAGTTCAGGTTATGAATAAACATACCTTTCTCAGCCAAGCAGACTGGCAGATTTGCATGCTGGGAAAAGGTATTTAACCACTTCAGTCCCGGAACGATTTACCCCCTTCCTGACCAGAGCACTTTTTGTGATTTGGCACTGCGTCGCTTTAACTGACAACTGCACTGTCGTGCAACGTTGTACCCAAGCAAAATTGACATCCTTTTTTTTCCACAAATAGAGCTTTCTTTTGGTGGTATTTAATCACCTCTACATCACTTCTGATCACCGCTATAAACAAAAAAGTGTGACAGTTTGAAAAATAACCAATATTTTATACTTTTTTGCTATAATATGTATCCAAAAAAAAAATTTGAAAAATGTATTTATCAGTTTTGGCCGATAAATATTCTTCTACAAATTTGTGGTAAAAAAAAAAAAACGCAATCAGCGTATATTGATTGGTTTGTGCAAAAGTTGCTGCATTTACAAACCATGAGAATCCATTTATGGGGTTTTTACTTTTATTTTTACTAATAATGGCAGCGATCTGCAATTTTTATCAGGACTGTGATATTGTGACGGACGGATCGGACATTTTTGACACTTTTTTGGAACCTTTGACCATTTATACAGCGATCAGAGCTAAAGAAAAACACTGATTACTGTGTAAATGTCACTGGCAGGGAAGGAGTTAACCTGCAAGGGGCAATCAAGGGGTTAACTGTGTTCCCTGTGTGTGTTTTAACTGTGTGGGGGCTGGGCTGGCAGGGGCATGACAGACCTAACTGATCCTGATTACATGGATCAGTAGATCTGTCATGCCCACTGACAGAACGGGGAACCGCCGTGTTTACATCGGCGGTTTCCCATTCTTCCTCTCCAGAAGGTGATCGCGTCCGAGTCTGCCATGGCCACACTCATGCAGAGTGCGGTGGGCACAAGAGCGCACCGCCGGCTACTGCGGCTGTGCGGATCGAAATTTATAGACGGCAATCTGCACAGTGGAGCCAACTTGCCGCCGTTTATGTACACGAGGCGGTCGGCAAGTGGTTAACTGGGATAAGGCAGGTGATCGGGGTTCGTCTGGGTGCATGTGCGTGGAATGACTGCTAGCTGCTAGGCCTGAAGCCTGAGGCTTATCCAGGTGGTCGCTAGCTGCTAGGCATGTCCGAGGCCTATCCGGGTGTCCAAGTTTCTGTTGAGAAAAGCCTGCTAAAGATCCGGAACAAACTCTGAGAGGGATGGAGTTCTAAGGAAGCACCAGAGGGGACTCATCATGAGCTGGAGGCTATGAAGTGGCTGGGAGGACTTCAAGAGAGAACTCATCCAAGGGAATCTGTGTATTAAGCTGTGAGTAAAGTTCTGTTACTAGAGGAGACAACCTATCCTACAAAGTACAGATGTGCTGGTTCAGCTTGACCACTTCAGCCCCGAAAGGATTTTCAGCTTTAGGACCGGAGCACTTTTTCAATTTGGCACTGTGCCACTTTAACTGGTAATTGCATGGTCATGCAATGCTGTACCCAAACAAAATTTGCGCCCTTTCCCCCCCACAAATAGAGCTTTCTTTTGGTGGTATTTGTTTTATTTTTTGCAATATAAACAAAAAATGAACGAAAATTTTGAAAAAAATTGATATTTTCAACTTTATGTTATTACAAAAATACAATAAACTAAATGTTAGTCATAAATTTTTGCCAAAATGCATTCAGCCACATGTCTCGGGTAAAAAAAAAGTAAATTAGCGTATATTTATTGCTTTGCGCAAAAGTTATGGCGTCTACAATCTAGGGTACATTTTCTGGAATTTACGCAGCTTTTATTTTATTTTTTTTTTGATTACAAACGTTTTTATTGGAAGGTAGCATACAAAATCCAAAATACATTTCTCATAACAGTTGTCGTATGAAAATAAAGGTATAGAGCTGTATAACTTAATCTAGTACTTTAGTATTACAATAGCATAGTAAGCTTGTTACATAATGTAAGCCAAAGTTTACAGACTAGCTCGATCCCATAGTTCCCATTTATTGTTGAAAATATGTTTAGAGTCTCTCAAGGAATGGTATATATTCTCTGTGTGTTTAATCGTTGACATTCTTTGAATTATTTGTTGCCAGATAAGGATGGGAGATTTCCAGTTGAATGCGATCAACCTTTGGGTGGCGCTACACAAAGTGTGTGCCAAATTATTTTGAGATTTGGTGAGGTCAGAAAATTTACTAAATAAGAGGCAACTTTGTGGTGTCAAGGTAATATGTTTGTCAGCCATTTTATCAATGATATGATTAACTGCCTCCCAAATTGGCTTCAATAGTGCACAGTTCCAAAAAGTATGTAACAGTGTGCCTTGGCTTCCACATCCTCTGAAACAACTAGAGGGGGTACTGGGGTAGTATGAGTGTATTTTAGATGGAGTCATATACCATCTGGTGATTACCTTCAGTGGTGTCTCTCTGAAGGCGGAGGAACAGGTACATTTGTTCAAATTAAGGGTCATAATATACCATTCCTTAAGTGAGAATGTGCAGTTAAGATCCATTTCCCATTGGGTCATGTACTTTGTTTTGGAAGAATTGATCAGTTCTATGAAAT
>BLSH010039881.1:350883-364789 GCA_018402905.1 Glandirana rugosa
GTTTGCTTTAAACGCAGGAAAAAAAAGGGTGTTTGTCTCGAAAGAAAACCACCATATACTAGGGGAGACGCAGTAAAGACTAGCGGCGATATTTGTTTTCTTCTCGTTGTTAAAACGTTTTTTTGGGGTTTAAAGAATGAAAAACGATTTTATGTTTAGGTTTTTTTTTTTATATTTTTTTGTATAAAAAAGTGGCAAAAACCGGCTAAATATAAGAAGGAGTATAAACGCTAATTTTTTTAGCGTTAGCCGCAAATAACTAACCAAACGCGTTTTCACCAACTGTTGCTCTTCTTTTGTTTATAGCGGCGATCAGAAATGACGCAGAGGGGATCATATACCACCAAAAGAAAGCTCTGTTTGTGGGAAAAAAAAGGACGCAAATTTCGTTTGGATACAACGTCGCACGACCGCGCAATTTTCAGTTAAAGCGACGCAGCGCCGAATTGCAAAAAGGGCTCCAGTCCTAAAGCTGGAAATCCTTCCGGGGCTGAAGTGGTTAAAGGAAAATTACAACAATTTTATTTCTACTTTCTTTTTTTAGATGTTTACATTTTTAAATAAATGTATATCTGTGTTTTCACTATTCACAGAACATATTTATTTTGCAAATGTAGCACCCTGGGTTGAGTTGGGATGCTGATAAATTTAGTTTTGCTAGGTGGTAACTAACCTGGCTGATTATTGTAGGATCTTCTGATTTCCTCTACAGTTCCAAACTGATGCATCTCTCTCCTCTGTCACTGGGTGGCATTGTCATTCCTGACACTGTATTGACAAGGTGTAAATGAACTTGGAATGTGAATGGATAGGTTGTTCTGGCCAATGGGTGTGGGTTTTCTTTGGTCCCATGGCCTGCTGGGAGAGTCAATTTATTGGAGAGGAGTCAGGTGATCAGGGTTCTGTGCTGGACTGCCGTCTGGGTGGATATGTGTTAAAAGCTTCCGGCTGCTAGGCCAGAAGCCTGGGGCCTATGCAAGAGTTCCAGGGAGTTAGGCAGTCTGAGACCTACCCAGGAGAGGAAGGAATTGCAGAGGTTGGGACAGTGCAAAGAAGCCTAACTGAGTCTTGCGGGTTCTACCGGCCGGAGAACCCCTCTTTGGCAGAGGTGAAAGGACACAGTCACCAGTCGGGGGTGCCCAACTTTATTCTGCATTGCATCACACCCACCATGCCTAGTAACCCACACTGTAAGGATGCATGTCAGCCTTCCCTGACTCTAAAGGTCACCATCAGGCCTGCAGAGGTCAGGGCCCCGGCTAAACAAATAACTATTTAATATAGTATATAACCACATTAATTACTCATATGACGATAATGTTTGATCCCTGTTTACAAAGACATTTATTGACACAGCTACATAGGTAGATAGAATGAAACAGTATGGTTGATTAGCTTAAGGCAAATAGACTGTTCATTTTGTAAGTGCAAAGTTGCTCTCTAAAAGCTGTACTCTACAAGGAAATTATCCTCAGAGCTTAGTGGATGAGCTGAAGCTCTGCTGGCTTCCATCATTCAATCATGTCTAAGTAAAATGCTGTTTTTTTGTTTTTTTTTATTTCTTTGCATGTGATTGGGTATTCTTTGCAAAGTGAAGCTTTACCACATTCACTAAGCTCTGGGGCAAATTCACATGCAAAGTGCAAATTCCCTTGCAAAATAAACAGTGTATTTGTCTTTAGTAAATCAACCCCAATGACTGAAATCAAATCAGAGAATATTCAATAGCTAGAGAGTCAATTAAGTAGCACACATTCACTATGCAACCCATGGTTACAGGAAAGAAAATTACTCCATCTGTGGCTGGCTTAATCACTTCAGCCCTGGAAGGATTTCCCATTTTAGGACCAGAGCACTTTTTGCGGTTCGGCACTGCGTCGCTTTAACTGACAATTGCACGGTTGTGTGACGTTGTACCCAAATGAAATTGGCGTCCTTTTTTCCCCCACAAACAGAGCTTTCTTTTGGTGGTATTTGATCACCTCTGCGTCACTTCTGATCACTGCTATAAACAAAAAAGTGCAACAATTTGAAAAAAAAACAATATTTTTTTATTTTTTGGTATACTAAATGTCCATAAAATAACAAATGTATTCATCAGTTTTGGCCGATATATATACTTCTACATATTTGTGGTAAAAAAAATTGCAATCAGCCTGTATTGATTGGTTTGAGCAAAAGTTGCTGCGTTTACAACCATGAGAATTAATTTATTGCATTTTTACAATTTTTTTTTTACTAGTAATGGCGGCGATTTGCGATTTTTATCGGGACTGCGATATTGCAGCAGACATGTCAGACAGCATCCTGGTTGAGAAACACTGTCACATCCGGCCGAGTTCCCGCTCTATCAAATGTATATTGGCATAGCAGGACCTTGGTCCGGACAATGCAGCGAAGAGCAGTGGAAGGGGGAGGTGGTTTCCTGAATCCTGAGCTTTCTGCTTCCCCCTACAGAGCAATCTCCTTATGCAAGGCTGGGCTGGTACAGGGATGGGGGGGGGGGGGAATGGGTGCAACCAGCATGCTACTTAGTCCCTGGGGTTCCTACTCTGTACCTGTCAGCCAATGCAGAGCTACACCCAGCAGTGCCAGCCATGTGTCCTTTGTCATTAGTCTAGCAACACTCACTCAACTTGGTCAGCACCGTCCACAACCTTCTGGATTGTAATGGAGGAATGGTCCCGCCCTGGGGCTCTGGTAAGAGGAAAGCAGGACATAGAGGAGATCAGACGGGAGGGTGTGGTTGGCTTTAGCAGAAAGAGTGGGTACAAAGGTGTGCCAACACGGGAGGTTTGAAGTTTGAAGTTGAGAGAAGAAGGGGGTGAGCAGAGAGGGGGTTCTGGGGTATGGAGGTGAGCACGGGGGTATGGGGAACAGAGGTAAGCAGAGATGTGGGTTTAAGGTATGGAGGTGAGCATAGGGGTGTTTGGGGTACAGAGGTGAGCAGAAGGGAAGTTTGGGGTATGGAGGTGAGCAGAAAGGGGGTATGGGATACAGAGGTGAGAAGACAGTGGGTTTGGGGTACAGAGGTAAGCAGACAGGGGATTTTGGAGTACAGAGATGAGCATAGAGGGAGTTGGGGTACGGAGGTGAGCATGGAGATTGGGGTTATGAGGGTACAGATGTGAGCAGAGAGGGGGGTTTGGGGTGTGGAGGCGAGCACCCCAATGTGGAGGTTCACATCTTTGCTGATGTGTGTCTATTAATTTCAATGGGTTTCCCAAACTGCAGAAAAACAGGGAAAGAACTCCCAGACCCTTTTTTTTTTTAAACCGCACCATACCAAAACCGCACTGCATTTACCAATGCAGGGGGGTACCCTTAGGAATTCATGAAAACCCTTGTACTTCTGCTAAAGAGCAACACATTTGCGTGTCGGAAACCCCTGCAATTTTGGGGTGCTTCAAGACTGAAAATACTTTTTAAGGGTGGCCTGACTGAGAAACGCTGAGCCAAATCATGCCAGTAACAACTGGGATTAACTGCAGAGGAAATAACTTAATTTGTAGAAGAGTCTTTTACAGTGAATAACTAAAACTTCTGAATTATGCTGTACAATAAAACCACTTTATATATATACACATGTATACATATTATTTTAAATATCAGTTTACAGAAACCTATTGTAAGTGAATGTTGTATTGATACATGATATACTCTAAAAAATTCCTACCATATTAACCCGAAAACCATAAATTCACAGCTAGATTACATACCTTAGCTCCGAGAAACTACAACGTGTACATTCCTTTTCAAGTTTCCAGTTTTACTAAGTTGAAGCAATATTTTCCACTCAGTGGGGTTGATTTACTAAAACTGGAGAGTGCAAAATCAGGTGCAGTTCTGCATAAAAATCAACTTCCAAGTTTTTTTGGTCAAAGCTTAATTGAAACAAGCTGAAATTAGAAGCTGATTGGCTACCACAGTTACACCAGATTTTGCACTCTCCAGTTTTAGAAAAGCATATGGAAAATACCGTATTTGAAACGAGTGTACGATAATCGGATCATTAGTACAGAGCTTTCGAGAGCCTATCATGACAATTCATCCAATATTTTCCATCCAGACATGATCAGACATGCAGGGAAAATTTCTCGCATGATGCCTGATCGTACGATTTCCGTTTAACCAGTACAGTAAAGGCCCGTACACACGGTCCAATTATCGGCCGAAAATGTTTGTATGACAGCCTGTCGTCCGATAATCTGACTGTTAGTATGCTCCATTTGACAGCCGTTTTTCAATTATCGGCCAACAAATGCTGGATGAGCCGACTAGAAACTTTCTCGGCTCGTCTGTACAGAAGTTGGACAAACAAAAGTTGAAAGTACACATATGCATGTTCGGAACCCAGAAACAAGCCGGAAGTGTACATGTATAAACATGTAGCTAAAGCTATTAGCATTGGGTTTTAGTTAAAAGTCAAAAACCATATTTCTCCATTTACATGAAGGTCAGGTTAAAATAACCCAGTACAGAGTTCCCCCATATATCAGAGTCTGCAGGAATCCCCCTTACAGTGCAAGGGAACTCTGACATAAAGGGGAACATTGCAGATCATGATCTAAGGGGGGACTCTGATATAAGGTGGGGGGGCTCTGGTGACCAGGGACCCCCCTTATATCAGAATATACTGCATTCCCCTTTACATCAGACTCCCCACTTACATCAGGCTCTGCAGCATTGTCCTTTACAACAGAGTTCACAGAGTTCCCCCTTGCATTGTAAGGGGGAATCCTGCAGACTTTGGTGTAAAGGGGAACTCTTTGAATGTATGGAGGACTCTGGTGACCAGGGAACACCTTCCGCAGAAAGAAAACACTAAGGTAAGGGGGGGTTACTGATATAAGGAAGAAACCTTACATTATTGTATTCACTCCCCCCTTACATCAGTGACCCCCCCTCAAACTGGCCTTGTGGCACTGTCACTGACCTCCTCTCAAGTGCACCGTGCAGGGCTCCAGCTTGGTGGCTCTGGTTTTACCGTATAGTCTCCTCTCCACAGACGTTTCGTCTCTCTATACTATTATATCGCATGAGTTGGGAGTAGCAGCTGTAAGACACTATTCAGAGTTGGATTCTAATCTACCACTAGATCAGGTGGAATTTGTTCTGGAATTGCTTCAATATGCTGCTAAGCATAATTATTTCTGGTTTAACAACCAGATATATAGACAATACAAGGGTGTTGCGATGGGGCTAAATTTGCCCCCAGTTTGGCAAAACTTTTTATGGCCAAATGGGAGGAGGATGTCATCTATGCCTGCGATAGACCCCAGATAATTCTGTGGGCCAGGTATAATGATGACATCCTCCTCCTATGGGATGGAGATGATGGGGATCTCAATTTGTTCATTACATTCCTAAACCTTAATAAAAGGGGAATCTTTTTGAATTTCAAGTCCAGTCAGGACACCATTAACATTTTGGATCTTAGTATTTCTGTAAAGGATGATCAGTTTATCACTTTTACTTTTTTCAAATCCACACACCGTAATTCTTATATTCCCTTACAGTTGTCACCATGAATCTTGGCTCAAATCAGTGCCTAAGAGTCAATTCTTGAGGTCAAGGTGTAATTGTACTGATTTTGACACCTATAAATCTTTGAGTTCAATATTAGTGAAAAGATTCATAGAATAGGGATATAGTGAAGAGTCTCTCCGGTCTGTTATCTCTCAAGTGGGAAGTATGGATAGAAATGATTTGATCCGGGGAGAGACCTAAACAGGAAGATAGAAAAGTTTTCTCTTCCAGTGTTCCCTTTATTACCATATATTTGATCCAACACCATAATATCAAAAGCCTTATACATAAACACTGGCACATTTTAAAGAATGATCGGGTGCTGATTGAAGTATTGCCAGATAAGCCTCAAGACGTGTTTAGGGGAGTTCCATCTTTAAGGGACAAGTTGTTCCTAATGTTCAGAATACAAAGGATCAGGCAGAGAGTGGTCAAAGTCCAAGCAGGGTTCGTTAACAGACTGGCGGCAAAGTACAGAGGGGTCAGGCAAGCCGATGGTCGTGGATGGCCGGGTCGGTGCAGGCAGATAATCAGCAGGTCAGATCAAGCCGGGTCAGATTAAAGAAGCAGGAACAATACAGGAACAGGTCACAGGGAATAGAGCTGATACTCACAGGTACTCAGACGCTGTAGCACGGACAGCACCTGCTGACAGGTGCAGGAAGTTCAAGGACATACCGGGCACTGGAGTTTGATCCATCTTTTCCTAACAGGGTGCAGGAGTAGACGCACATCACAGTTTTCCTCTACCAGCACCTCTGGGGAATTTAATATTGATCACCTGTTCCACTGTGGGGGTGGTTTATTAGGTCCAGCGCCCATGTGGATTTCAATTTGTGGGCAGGACCAAGCTACCCCTACATGTGCAACTCAAGGAACATGTGAGTAATATTAGGAAGGGTTTTTGGTATCACTCCCTGTCCAGACATCATGCTGTACATCACGATAGAGATCCCTCCAATATAATTTTTTTAGGCATTGACAAATATAGTCCTCATTGGAGGGGTGGTTCTTACATTAGGGGTATTTCAAAATTAGAAATGTCCTGGATTCATCGTATTAAATCATATGTGCTGTTTGGCCTTAATATAGAGGTTGATGTTAACGCTTTTATTGACAATTCATAAGTTTGTACACTCGGTCCGAAACTGGAGTACTATGACTTATTTTTTATTTGATCATGTTTTGGGGAATACATCAATTCATTGATATATATCCATGTATATTCACTTTCATGTATATGTTTTTGTATATTTATTATGTATATATATTTTTCTTTTGACACTATATAGATCATACATGCATATCTAATTTTTTTCTCACATCGATATTTCACTTTAATTATTACCACATACACTTTTGGGTTCACTATATATAATGTTATATTACTCATATTTAATCTCTAGTAGAGAGCATGTTATATACACTTTTTTTCACATGTAATTTGTCCTTAACACGATAGGGGATATGCATTCATAACATTATATATAATAGTTTATGGGTTAGGAACCATGTTATTATGGATGGGACGCCTTTTTGCGTCATATCGGCCTTTTCCGACCATCAGGAATGGGATGCCTTGTTGTGTCATTTCCGCCCTTTTGGGTCTTTCCAGTTTTTCCCCTGCTGTGATACTGATGGTAGAGACACCGGTTACCTAAATTCCGCCCTTAAAAGATTACTAGGGGAAGTAAAGGTATGAACTGTGACACCTAGGCGTTTCACTTCCGCTCATCGGGTGGTTCTAGTTCATCGTGTCACTTCCGCTTATCAGGCGGTAATATCTCCGTTCCTGTAAGCCTTTACACCTAGTATATTTGTCTTGGTATATACACAATATTTGGTCACTTATTTTATATATATATATATATATACTTTATTTGAATACGGGTTTGTGTTGTACTAACAAAATATTGGCAACACACATCACTTCCACCCTTTGCTGTTAAGGGAAGTAAACACAAGAGCTGTGACACTTAGGGGCGTCATTTCTGCTCTTCTGGCCGTTTTGGTTTCTCCACGTTAAGGTAACATTCTGACCCTATAAGCCCTTACACGGTTGTACAATCACTTTTTACACATATACCAGTTACTGGTTATCTTTTTACTACATTTGCTTTTAGATTAGTTTTGCTATAAATCCATGCTATATAAATGAAAAGGACTGGCAACAGCACATTTTTCCCTATTTTAAAATGGCGTTCCTAGCCTCCCGGTCTGTACTCCAGAATCCGAACAAGGCTTGATTGTGCTCCATGTGTATAAATTGTGGTATGTCCGTACGTTGCCCTAACCCCGAGGAGACATCTGTGTAGGATGAAGTGCGCAGGGTAGGCAACGTGCTGACGTTACCACTTGGGATTGCTTCTCAGAAGGATGGGCATTCTCACGCCAGCTGGTGGTACTGTGTATGTTTGGAGCGCATGCAAATTTTAAACTGTAAGTGATTACTATTTTCATTAAAATATTTTTACGTGGATTTACACTATGGGAGCCTGTATTCTTTTCCCGAGAGGAGACATATATAGGACATAGGAGATTTTGGAAGATTCCTTGGCCAAAGCTGAATATACCTTGGCTGGGTTGAGAGGCCACAGGCGTGTTTGACCTCCTATAATTAAGAGGTACAGCTTTTCCGGTAAGGGGACACCTGATATAGTGGTGGAGGATTCACTAGTGGTGTCGTTCAGTGTGGATTGCAGAGAGCTCACTGTGGTGGCCCACACTTAATGGACTGAGATATAATTTTATGAACTGAGATATACTTCCCAACTTATGAACCGTTCTCACAGTCATGGATTTCTCTCATGTTAATGTATGAGGGGTAGCGCAACCGCTTAAAAACAACAATTATTTTGCCATTGGTGTCAGGTGGTTTCTGGTTGCAGCTGCACTTTTATCAGTAATAATATATTTTTTTGTGTCAGCAACTGTTTTAATCAAATTAGAGCACCGTTTTTCCCATTTGCTATATTACAATCCACACACGTCTGACTTCTCCCATGACCCTTATTCCGGCGGGACTCCCACTCTTGACTCCTCTCCAGACCCCCTCTGAGACTGCAGACATGATAAAATACAAGAGATGATTAGAGGTTGCAGACATGATACAGGAGGTGATCAGAGGCTGCAGATGGTACAGGAGAGGTCAGAGGCTGGGGATGGGACAGGGGAGGTCAGAGGCTGCGGAGGTCAGAAGCTGCGGAGGTCAGGGGATGGGACAGGAGAGGTCAGAGGCTGCAGAGGTCAGAGGCTGCGGAGGTCAGAGGCTGCAGAGGTCAGGGGCTGCAGAGGTCGGAGGCTGCAGATGGTACAGGAGGCCAGAGGCTGCAGATGGTACACGAGGCCAGAGGCTGCAGAGGTCAAAGGCTGCGGATGGTACAGGGGGTCAGAGGCTGCAGATGGTACAGAAGGTCAGAGGCTGCGGATGGTACAGGTCAGAGGCTGCAGATGGTACAGGAGTTCAGAGGCTGCGAAGGTCAGAGGCTGCAGATGGTGCAGAAGGTCAGAGGCTGCGGATGGTACAGGAGGTCAGAGGCTGCGGATGGTATAGGTCAGAGGCTGCAGATGGTACAGGAGGTCAGAGGCTGTGGAGGTCAGAGGCTGCAGATGGTACAGGAGGTCCGAGGCTGTGGAGGTCAGAGGCTGTGGATGGTACAGGAGGTCAGAGGCTGCAGAGGTCAGAGGCTGCAGATGATACAGGAGGTCAGAGGCTGCAGAGGTCAGAGGCTGCGGACGGTACAGGAGGTCAGAGGCTGTGGAGGTCAGAGGCTGCAGATGGTACAGGAGGTCAGAGGCTGCAGAGGTCAGAGGCTGCGGACGGTACAGGAGGTCAGAGGCTGCGGAGGTCAGAGGCTGCAGACTGTACAGGAGGTCAGAGGCTGGGGGATGGGACAGAAGAGGTCACAGACTTTGGAGGGGACAGGTCCGGTCTTACCCAGCTGTAAGAAGAGGCGCAAGGCACCAGTGGAGACCTCACTGATCCCCACTGCTTTGTTTTTAAAAATGGCGCCACCCGGCGCAATCATGTCAGTGTACATGCATCCGCCTTCCCGAAAATGTATGGACTCTCCTGAGCCCCTTCCGAAGCTAGCCCAGCTCGGCAAAGTTTGTACACGTTCGGCTATTTTCGGGAAGGCAGGCGCATGTGCATATTTGTATATATGACAATGTGCTCTCTCTTTTTTTTTTCTTATTGAAATGAGAATCTGGGTATAATTTGGCTATAGGCAGGCAATGGCAGAGTAAATAATGTATATTTAAAGTGAACCTGTAAGGATAAAAATATGTAAGGTAACGTTGCTCATTTGCTAAATAATGACATAAAGTGGTATTAAATCCAAATGAAAGAATATATTAAATTGCAGTTCATCAATTCTTAGATGTGGTTGCTGCATTCAATATCTTTTTTGGATTTTTCCTTTATTTCCTTTCACCTGATGGTCTGTTATTTTTCAACTTAACACATCAAGCTGTCCAGACAAAGTAACAGTTAGAGGACAGAAACATACCGTTTACTACTGACAGGGATGCTTAAAATTATCTGCTTTGATTCATTTATGTAAAACCTTTATTCCAAAAGGAAAAAAATGTTTGCTGTAACCATCCAAATCTGCTAGTATAACCCTCACCCCAGACTGACAATGCTGCTCTCCAAAGGGGTCTGCTTTAGCACTTCAACCAGAATGCAGACACCCTAAGACAGAGTGGGGTTGATATACTGAAACTGGAGAGTGCAAAATCGGGTGCAAAGTGTGTTACTGGCTGGATCACTGGTGAAATCGATGAAAATAAAATGCCCCAAAAAAGAAAAGTGATGCAGCCACCACATCTAAGGATTCTTAAGCTGCAATATATTACATTTTTGTTTTTGGGGTTAACCACTTGCCGACCGGACCATAGTTAAATGACAGCTACAGCGCGGTCGTCTGGTTCTGGGAGGGTGTACATTGACGTCCCTGGGGCGTGCACCTCCAGACCCAGTGCATCACGGATCGGAATAGAGGGCCAATGATCGCGGCCCTTTACCATATGATCGCTCTGTCCAATAACGGAGCAATCACTTGTCAACATATCAGCTCATGTCCGGTTTAGCTTTTTCCTCACACCGATCGGTACAGCGTGTGAGGAGAGGAGGGAGCCAGTGCAGCAGCGCAAGTGGGCTGGATCTCAGGCCCATCCATGCCTCATCAGTGCTCATCCGTGCCCATCCAGACTCATCCGTGCTCATCCATGCCACATCAGTGCACATCCATGCCACATCCGTGCTCATCCATACCTCATCCGTGCCCATCCATGCCTCATCCGTACTCATCCATGCCACATCCATGTCTCATTCTTTACCATCCATGCCTCATCCATGCCACATCAGTGCTCATCCTTGCCACATCAGTGCTCATCCTTGCCACATCCATGCCTCATCCATGCCACATCAGTGCTCATCTGTGCCTCATCCATGCCACATTCATGCCACATAAGTGACACATCAGTGCTCATTCATGCCATTTCCATGCCACATCCATGTCACATTAGTGCTCATCCATGCCACATCAGTGCTCATCCATGCTTCATTGCCACATCAGTGATCATCCATGCCACATCTGTGCTCCCTGCATGTTGGGCCTCTCTATGTGGCCAAGCTGTGTAAAAGAGTCACACATGTGGTATCGCCATACTCAGGAGTAGCAAAATGTGTTTTGGGGTGTAGTTGCAAGTATGCATATGCCATGTGATGTGAAAGAAATAACCTGTTACTATGACAATTTTGTGGAAAAAAAAATTCATTTTGCAAAGTATTGTGCGTAAAAATTACAACTTCAAAAAACTCACCATGCCTCTTACTAAATACCTTGGAATGTCTACTTTCCAAAAAGAAGTCATTTGGGGGACATTTGTACTTTCCTGGCTTTGTCTGAAGAAATAAAATAGTCTGCCAGTACATCAGGTGTGATCAGTTGTGATCAGTTTTCAATGATTGCCACCAAAGCTTGTAGACGCTATAACTTTCACAAGACCAAATAATATACACTGATTTGATTTGGTTATTTTTACCAAATATGTGTAACAGTATAAATTTTGCCCAACATTTATGAAGAAAAATTACTAATTTGCTACATTTTATAACAGAAACAAAGAAAAATGCATTTTTTTCATTTATAGCGGAAAAAAAAACCCAGTGGGGATTAAATACCACCAAAAGAAAGCTCTATTTGTGTGAAAAAAAGGACAAAAATTTCATATGGGTACAGTGCATTCAAAAATGAGAGTGCACTGAAAACTGAAAATTGGCCTGGTTAGGAACGGGGTATAAGTGCCCAGTGGGCAAGTGGTTAATACTGACTTAAGCTCTTGCATCTGTGTACCTTTTATGGACCAGAGCAATTTTTGAAAGTGCTATGGGCCTATTTATTTAATGAAAATTGTTTACTTAAAATAGGATAATAATACATATATTGTTTTATGTGCCAAACAAGGCTTTATTTGTGTGAATATTTACTTCAATGATCAATATCTAACCATGTGCAGATGAAATATGTTGTACTCAAACAGGGCTTTTCTTTTTACTTGATGGAATGGAAGTGAACATTCTTACATCCTTTAGTAAATCAGGGTAATTGTCTGGCAAAAATATTTTATTTTCTATGCAGTCTATAGACAATAAAAATAAAATAACACACATTTTTTCTAATTTGAACAATGTTAGTCATGAAAAAAATGCATAAACAAAAAGAAACAAGAGAAACGCCTCTAAGTGCAGACTGTAGCACTATTTAATAAATTCACAAGTAAAGCAACTCACATGGTGTTAAAAAACGGGAAAGCTCATCAATAATAAAAACCCAGGGAAGATCGCCACTGTCGCTTTAAAGGTCCGTGGGGGGAATACGATGATAAGCCAAAGTCATCAACGTGGGAGCTGGCGGAGACTGTCTGCCATTCGGATTGAGGGCTGGAATGCTCCCTTTTTCTTTTGTTCTTTGGATGAAAAAATGTATTACTGTAGATAAAAGGTATTTAATTCTACAATTTGTTCCATTTATCATGACACTAAAAATTCCAAAATTACAATTTCAATACAAAGTGTTGCAGGATCATTGACAAGTGTGTGCATTTTTTAAATGTGGTACTAAAAATTAACCAAATAAACAAACAAAAAAACCCCTCAAAAGTTAAAATGTTAACAAGGGATTAGGGACAATGTAAAAAATAGGAACAAAATAAAAAAAATATGCCTTAACTGACATCAAATGCAGATCGTAAGCCACCCCTTTGATCTTCATATATATGAAACAGAGTAAACACAATGTAACAATATAATGTAACTGTACCTCTGAACCACATTGCTGAGCGAACACTGGTGTCAGTTTCTAAAGCAGTGGAAAAAATCCACTGCTCAATTCTCTGGCATTCACAGAGGAGATCGTTCTCCTCTGGATTCCAGTTTATGAAGTGGTGTAGACCAGAAATTTGCTGCTCATACATGGACATTCTCGGAGGAGACCGCCCACACTAGATAATAAAATAATTAGTCCCCCTACACTCTATATATATATATACACACACACACACACGCAGGGAGGCAGCACAAAAAGAGTCCTCGCTGGCTTGCGCTCTTAGTGTAACGCCAGTCTTATGGGGTGGACTGGGACGGGAGGCAAATCGGTCTGGCACCCCTGTAAAGCAGCTGGGCAGGGCCGCCATCAGGGGGGACAAGCCATACATATGTAGGGGACCCGGGCATCCGAGGGGCCCAGGTGGCGGACCCCAACAAATGAGTTGTTGTGCTACCCCATAGCCAAACAGGAAGTGTGAGGAAATCTCTGCAAATTAAGAGAATCCACCCCCCCCCAAAGTCCTAAGAACTAGTGTCCCCAATGTAAAATTTCAAGGTGGGTCCTAAATAGGAAGGGGTGGCTCATTTTTAAATTAGGGGGTGCACGAGTTTAGTCAGGCCTAGGGCAGCACAAAACCTAAATACACTGCTGTATATATATATATATATATATACTTAAACATGGCAGGGGGACATGGTTACTGTGTTGGCGGGTCTGACTGAGGAAGGAGGAAGTCAATAATCTTCCTCCTTCCCCCGGGATTCTGTCTTCACTCCCCGATTTACCACCTTTGAGCTGGTGAATCTAGGAGTGTGAATTCTGACACAGATCGCCAGGGAAGTGTTGAGATCCCAGCTTCATAAACTGGCCGTTTCTGTGTAGAGGTCGACCGATATATCGGGCCAATTTTTGGCATTTTTAATTAATCAGCATCGGCGATTGTGCTGCAAATTAGACTGATTAAATTAACCCCTTCTTAGGGGTTAAAAGCGACCCACTGCCGCCCGTAGCAACAAAGCGCCGCTGTAACAGCGGTAAAGCGC
>BLSH010039881.1:367271-389716 GCA_018402905.1 Glandirana rugosa
TTGAAACTAAAAAAAAAAAAAAGTTTTCTACCTTTTTCTGTCTTTCAAGTCAAACTACTGTATCTTCTATATAATAACCTTCTTACTGTTTTTAAACAATTATATATCGTCGGTAAATTACATACATTATTCTACCGGTGGGCACGAATGAACTTTCTGTCTTTTTCCATCTTTTGAAAAAAAAAAAAAATCAAAGTTGGAGGTTCATAGATAAATACAGCTTTGATATGTTTCAAGAGGACATATCTTCATACTAATTACTAAATATTTTGCTAAATATATACAGGGAGGGACAAAAAGGGTGGTCATCGGAGGTGGACCACAGCCAAAGAAACGTTCTGTTGCGATTTCACAAGCTACAATATGGAGATACCTTTGTGAAAGGTAGCTGCAGGCAAAGGCTGAAACCAACGTCATTTTCTGAAAAGTGTGTTTTTCAAAGCATGTTTGTATACAACAATGAGCTTGCTATATTTACTGATATTAATTAAAAGCTGCCAGAGTCAGTACGTTTTGCAAGAGAATAAAGGATTTAAGATGACATTTTGTGCTTGAAACTCAGCATTGCTCGAATATTTGGAGTGTACAGGAAGGGTGTAGCAAAAAAATCAAATGTTATTTGCTGACATGGTGGCGCAAATAAATCTCTGCTTAATGCTATTCACTTAAGCAAGGATAGGTTTCAATAAAAATGTGACTAAAATAGTTCTGTCAACGCAAGAATTAGGCTTTTTTTTCACACCAGTATAGGCTTGGTGTGGTTGTGGTTTCCAAATGTCACGCAGTCTATGTCAGTTTGCATGCAATACACCTGTCTGTCAACAAGCAAATCACTGAAGCAGTCACTGACCGTGAATAGAGAAGGGGTCACTACAGGCAAAAACTTTCTATTTCAATTCAGTGGATCATTCTGTTGGATATAAAAGAAATATAATAAAACATAACATAGTGTTTCATACATTTCACTATCAGTGAGCCTGTCCTTTCCCCCCCTTTGCTAGTACTTGTCTTTCACTTGTGACGCCGTGCCCCTGTTCACCCACTAAAAATCACTGTGTAAGTCCCAGGTTGAGTTTGAGTTTACATAAAGCTAAGGACCCCGACCACCCTCACATGACAGCATACAGGTCTGGTTATTGGACGCGTAAAGGAACATTTTTTTTAAAACAACAAACATGTTATACCTACCTGTTCTGTGCAATGGTTTTGTACACAGCAGCCCGGAACCTCCTCGTCTTGCCTCCCCACCAGGGCTCCTCCCCTCTGCAGAGTGCCCCCGTAACAAGTTGCTAGCTCTGGGGGCACTCGTGCGTGCTTGCTCCTAAGCTGGCTCTGTGTGTCCATTGACACACAGAGCATGGCTCGCTCCTCACTGGCTGTGATTGACAGCAGCAGAAGCCAATAGCTCCCATTGCTGCTTTTCTGTAAAATGAGGAGAGAGGGATTCAAGAGAGTCGTTGCTCTGGGGCACGTTGCTGGATCGAGATCAGGCTCAGGTAAGTATTTAACCACTTCAGTCCTAGGAGGATTTACCCCCTTCCTGACTAGAGCACTTTATGCGATTCAGCACTGCGTTGATTTAACTGACAATTGCACGATCGTGCGGTGCTGTACCTAAACAAAATTGACATCCTTTTTTCCCACAAATAGAGTTTTCTTTTGGTGGTATTTGATCACCTCTGTGGTTTTTATTTTTTGCTCTATAAACAAAGAGTGACAATTTAAAAAAAAACCCCAATATTTTTTACTTTTTGCTATAATACATATCCAAAAAAGAAATGTAAAAAAACTAAATTTATTCATCAGTTTAGGCCGATATATATTCTTCCTTATATTTTTGGTAAAAAAAAAAAATCGCAATAAGCGTATATTGATTGGTTTGCACAAAAGTTATAGCGTCTACACACTATGATTTATGATTTATGATTTGTTGAATTGATTTATGGCATTTTTATTTAATTCTTTTTTTTTTACTAGTAATGGTGGCGATCTGCGATTTTTAGTAGGACTGCGATATTGCGGCGGACAGATTGGACACTTTTGACACTTTTTTGGGACCACTGACATTTATACAGCGATCAGAGCTTTAAATAGCCACTGATTACTGTATAAATCATTGGCAGAGAAGGTGGTAACACGAGGGGGCAATCAAAGGGTTAAATGTGTTCCCTGTCACAGTGTTGTCTAACTGTATGGGGGCTGGGATGACTGGGGGAGGAGAGTGATCGCTGCTCCCATATACTGGGAACATACAATCACTCTCCTCTCCCCTGTCAAAACGGGGATCCACTTGTTTACATTCACATACATTCGGTCACTGCGGGGGAGCCATCGTGGGTAGACAGCCGCCATCAGGTGACGGTGATTCACGCAGAAGAGCCATGTTGCCGCCGTCAATCCACGGCGGACAGTCAGCAACTGGTTAAAGTGATACTAAAGTCTTGTGTAAGAAACATGTTACATTTATCTGCTCCAGTAGTTTTGCAAAGAGCATCCCTCCTGTTGAGTGCCCCCATAGCAAGCAGCTTGCTATGGGGGCACCTGAGCTGAGCCACAGCTCCCTGTGTTCATTCAGACACAGAGCTGCAGCCCAGCCCCACCCTCTCTCTCTCCTCATTGGCTCACTGACTTTGATTGACAGCAGCGGGAGCCTGGACAGTCAAGTCTCTTGTGCAACATGACTGGATCGAGATGGGGCTCAGGTAACTATTGGGGGGGGGGGCAGAGGGGGGCAGCTGCCCACAGAAGGCTTTTTATCTTAATGCATAAAATGCATTAGGACATACAATTGCTTATATAAAGATATAAAGATGTATTTATACATATATAAATTGAGAGTCACTAAACTAAGTCCATATTTCATACACTTTATCCCAATTCCTCTTAATAAAATATATATTATACACTAGATTGTTTTAATGGTGACAATATTATAATCTGGAATCCATACCTATGTGTAACCCACGGCAAGTAACTTCTTTATAATTGAGCTAATCCATGAACGATTCTGTATTTATCAACTTATAATACATATCTATGTCATGTTCATAAAGTAAAAATGTTAATTGTTCATGAATCTTACATAATGTCATTTCCTTGTATGACATGTGAAACCTTTCAATAAACCTTTATTGAAGTTAAAAAAAAAAAAAAATGCATTAGGACAAAAACCTTCTGCCTTTACAACCACTTTAAGGGAGCTGTGAGGGGAACTGCATGCAGAAGGTTTTTCAACTTTAAGTGATTGTAAAGCCTTGCTTTTTTTTGTTTTGTTTTTTATAACAAACATGTTTTACTTACCTGCTCTGTTGCAGTGGATTTGCACAGAGCAGCCCAGATCCTCCTCTTCTCGGGTCCCTCTTCTGTGCTCTTAGCCTCTCCCTCCTGTCGAGTGCCCCCACAGCAAGTAGCTTGCTATGGGGGCACCCAATCTGAGTCACAGCTACCTGTGTCCATTCAGACATGGAGCTGTCGGTTGGCCCCGTCCCCTCTCTCCTGATTGGCTAACTGACTTTGATTGATAGCAGCGGGAGCCCAGACAGCCGAGTCTCTTATGTAACATGGCTGGTTTGAGATGGGGCTCAGGTAAGTATTAGGGGGGCTGAGGGGGGCCACTGCACACAGAAGTCTTTTTATCTTAATACATAGAATGCATTAGGATAAAAAAATACTTCTGCCTTTACAACCATTTTAAGGGGGCTGGGAGGGGAACTGCATGCAGAAGGTTTTTCATCTTAATGCAGAGAATTATTTACCATTACCACCACTTTAAGCTGGTCATGCACTTGTGGAATTTTGTTTGAAAATTTTAGTTTAAAGAACTTTCGTTTGTTTTTCTGATTGCTAGTGGGGTCAGATGAATGTCCAGTTTTGCACAATGATCCTGATGGGAAATTCAACTGAGTGGGATGAATTTTTTTTTCTTGAACAAACAGGTTTCTAATAGTGAGCATGGTATAGTTTGGAAGAATTCTGAGATATATTATCTGCAAAAAGATGGCCACATCACTTAGTATATGGAATATACATTACCACCAAAAAATAGGCAGTACTTTATTGGCTCAGTAATTGTGCAAATGCATGACTATATCAAAAAGTATAAACTTTATTAAATATTCAAAAAATAGAAGAGTATATCATAAACATACAGTGTCAATAGGACATAAAATTGTTGCATTGAGAGTAGCGTAAAACATCCAATTATATGGCGTAACTTGATAGCAACTAATTGCGTATGCAAAGGTCAACCGAAACACCAACGCGTTTCTGAGTCACTGAAGGACTCCTTCTTCAGGGTAGGTTGATTGCAAAATTTATAGTCTATAAAATCAAAGATATATGTTAACGCATTATAAACATTGCACCATGGTTGTGGAAAAAACATCAGGTTATGACTCAAAAAGGTGGCTATTTACAATCCCCCCATGGATCAGGTAGGTCCGATGAGCATGATAAAAACAGCAAAGGAGAAAAGGATATCCAGGGAAGAGAAGAGCAAGACAAAAAGAAACCTTCACGGATGTAGTCAGGTCACCAAGATGGCATGTACTGGGACCCAAGAGGTGCTGGCAAAAAACTAAATATAATGTATATAAGGTAATTCAGTAAAGATTAGTATATAAAAGTGAAAGACCAGTATTTGCACATATAGGTTGCCTCTTAAGAGACAGCTTGGAGGGACATGGGGGCTAGTTACCTGTGCACAGGTGTTGCATTTACACCCACAAGAGGCAGTTTAACATCATCACGCCAAGAAGATGATCTAACTGGGCAGATCCGCAAAAAAGAAGCAATGGTCCCAACTAGTAACTGTGGAACCAGAAAGTGTATGTCCTCAATTGGAGTGGGTGAACGATCTCTATTAGGTTAAAAAAGGGAAAGTATAAAGTGAATAAAGATTCAAGAGTGGACCAAGTGTGCATTGCTGAGAGCAATGACAGATGGAGTATTACCTGCATGTGCTATGAGACAGATGCCAACTCTTGCGGTGTGTCCCCCACGGAATGTCAGCATTAACTGGCGTTGGGTCCTGGTATATATGTAAGTCTAGGGGGAGACAGTTAAATAGATCACCGCCCCCCAATATTGGGCACAATGGTGGCGTCACTGGGAACACCGCCAACACCACAAACATGGTGCCCCAAGAGCCCCGTGCATGGTGCCGCCCCCCTGGAGTACTTGGAGTACAAGCAGTTGGGGGCTACCATGCTGTGAACATGCCATGGATAGGCAAACCCCAGGTTCCAATTAGCCTGGGTTCACACATATGCGATGCAGGAACCAGCGCAATTCCAGTGCCGGTTCCCGCATCGCATCTCCCTCGCAGGCAGTTCACACTGCCTTCTGCGAACCGCTGTGGGTGTCAATACAATGTTAATGACCCCCCAGATCGGTTCGTAGATCGCAGTGTGAACTGTGAATTTGGACAGGAATCGGATTGCATGGGTCTGAACACCCATTCGATCCGATCCTAGTGTGGGAAAAAAAAAGGTTCTTGCACTATTTTCGTGTGAAATCAATGCGAGTTCAGCCATACAACTGTATGGCTAAATTCGCATTGCACAGACATTGCATGCGATCGGCACAGCAATGCAGTGCGAATCACATGCAATGTCTGACAGGCTTAAAGTGATTGACTTGCTTTTTTTTTCAAAATGGTACATTAAGCAGTTGGTATAAATTCACACGCTTAGCCCTTATAATTAGTATAAAAAGTTATTTTAATGTCTAGTGAATTCAACAATCTTTACTCTCATGACCCTAAGTACTACTACATAACACAGTACTTTATGAACATTTTTCATGGTGTTTTATTATTCCTTTGTGTTTATAAAGTTTTTCCCTTGTTATATAATGCCTGAAAACTGCATTGGTGGTTTGTAAGAATTTCACATGCAGTCTCTAACAATATTTTAATATGTAAAATGCCATGTTATTACTTTCCATTTACTAATACATTACAACAATATACCCTTCCTCTAATACATTTTCCTCATGTCCCTTTTTAAAGATAATCAATGATTCAACAAGAATGTTCATAAAGTAGATGCAAACCTTAAAGGAATGCCTATCATTTATTACAGCACTTTGTACAATTAATATTTTCTATTTGCTGTTTTACTAAAATACTTGTTTTTGCCATTTTTTTCATCCCTTATTTGCACCTCAGTGCCCATTTTTTTTTTAACATAAAAGTTTTTATTTATTTATCAAACTTGTTTCATGTAGCATCCTTCACGGTTTACATTTCAAGAATAAAAGGTAAAAAAAATGTACACAATTTCTAGCGTTCACAAGGCACATATTCACAATAGTAGTTGTATTCCTATGGTTCAAATATACTATGGGGTTTATTTACTAAAGGCAAATCCACCTTGCTCCGCAAGTGCACTGCTCCTGCTCCACAAGTGCACTTGGAAGTGCAGTCGCTGTAGATCCGAGGCAGACATGCAAGGAAAATAAAAAACAGCATTTTTGCTTGTACATGATTGGATGATAAAATCAGCAGAGCTTCCCCTGATTTCAGATCTTCCCCTCAGATCTACAGTGACTGCACTTCCAAGTGCACTTGTGGAGCACTAGCAGTGCACTTGTGGAGCAAAGTGGATTTGCCTTTAGTAAATCAACCCAAATGTTTAAAGTCACCAGCATAGGCAGCGTTGAGTTGTCAGTCAGGCATCATTGATAAGATATATAGAAGTATCTTTCCTCCAGATCCATACTATTTATCTTTTTTGTGTATACATTATATGCATATGTCAGTGCTCATTTTTACTAAAACTGTTTTTGCCATTTTTTCATCCTTTGTTGCACCTTGGTACCTATTTTTACTAAGATACTTCTTTTCAGCATTTTTTTTTATCCTTTGTTGCACATCAATGCTGCTAATTTCCCACAGACTTTATTGTATTTCTCTGGGTGGTCTGCCCATGGTGGCAACAGTGCATAATGCCGCATAATGTGTGTTGAAATGGCCACTTGTATTCTTCCTCGTAAGCTCACACAGACGGACGGCTGGGAACAGAGACAGAGCATTGTCACCCTATAACAGGAAAAGCCTGAACAAGGATCTCTATGGCAGGGTCACCACATATTATTTTATTGAAAGCTGCAGATTTAAAAATGGCCAAAAAATACTTTTAAATGACATTTACATGAAACCTTTTTTGAGATTGAAGCAATTGGGTTTATAAATACTTGTATTAGCTGTTATTATCAATAGTAGCTCACTTTACCAAAAGAATCAATTTTGTGCCATATGATTGTTTCACAATTTCACGTCTTTTGTGTTCATACACTATCTACCTGTAGATGAAACCTGGTGTTATAGCTAAACCTGAAAGTGGGATTCCAGTTAAAGTTTTGGGTAAAGTGGGGAAGAATTAGAACTTCCATTAGGTCAGTGGTTCTCAACTCCGGTCCTCAGGACCCACTAACAGGCCAGGTTTGCAGGATAACTGAAATGCATCACAGGTGATATCATTTGCTGCTCAGTGATTGCAGTATTCTAGTCTGCATCTCCCCAAGGTAATACTTAAAATCTGGCCTGTTGGTGGGTCCCGAGGACAGGAGTTGAGAACCACTGCATTAGGTTCTTATTGCTGTCCATGCCCATGGTTAATTTAAAATAAAAGGTATTCTATGAAATAAAAACTTCTCTTTTGTTCTGTATTCCTAATACCACTAAACATCCTCCTGCATTATATTAGCTATTATAGCCATTCTTACTGGCAAAGAGGCCATACATAAAATACTGACTCCCACAAATGTCAGTCCTTTGAGTGGCACTCCATTGTACCAGGAATAAACACACAAAAGACATTCTTTGATGATTAAGACTAAAAAGGTAAATGCTACTTGTGACCTCAGTCTATGGAGAACTCTAAGAGAGTCATGGATTCAAACATAAAGCCATGTTGAAAGATGGGTGTGCGTTTACCTGTCATGGTCAACTTAGATAACAAAGAAAACTATGTGAAAGAGCAAACAAAATAGGATCAATGTATTGTTCCAAAATAAAAATATTTTTTTCTTCACGTATATGCCATCAGTTTTCAACAATTACTTTTTTGTTTGGTAAAACCAGCCCCCTTTTGACGATTTGTTAAATGGTCGCGCCTGTTTTAATCAGAAGGGTATAACTCCAGACTGCTTGACCAGGCAAAGTCTCACACACACAAAGGTGATTGACTACAACTGGATTCAAAAGGTAATTTGCCCTACTGAAGCATTATATTATGTAATGTTTATATGCATGTTAACATATTCTTTTTCATATTTGAAAAGCAATATTTGAATCGAATTGTCACAAAAATATAAGTTGTAACATATTGTAATGAAAATAATAATAATAATAGCAACACTGGCAGTGGGCATGAGTTTCTATATAATATTTTTATTTAGATACTGATGCCCAGCACCAGTTGAAACATTACCTATGTCTTGTCATCATTTAGCAAACAATTTTCTAAAGGCATTTGACCTTTAATGTTCTACAAAGACTGCATCAGATGGGGATTTTTTATAGTTTTGTTGCATGTACAAATCCTCCTTGTTATCTTTATGGCAATTTGTAATGCCAGGTATTTTTTATACATATATTGAAGGGAATTTTTAAGGTGTCACACCATTTGCATACACAAATACCCAATATTAGAAAAAATACTAATTTTAATTTCCAACTTCATATTAAAGTGAAGAACATAAAATGCATAAAACTTACTTTAGTCACAAGTAAATACCACAATCATATTTAGAACTTAAAAATAATCCTACACACTTACCCTTTATCATCCACAATCCGATATATACACAATGCAAGAATATTTGATTGTAAAATGGTGGCTATGTTACACGTTTGTCAGAACATAGTCTGCTTCTTCAGATTATATGGGAAATATCTACAATCACATAAATACAGTGTTAGTACGGCTATTTACATGTACCTCATCTAATTTTTATGCATTGTAAATACATTTTTATATGAAGTTGTAAATAAAATTATATTATATAAAATATAAAATGATATTATATAACATTACATATTATAATATTGGTTATGTGTATATGAAAATTGTGTGACTCCTTTAAAATTCGCCTCTAAATATAGCCAGTATAAAACTTGTTATTGTTGGGATGTGGTGTCAAGATACGCTCCAATAGCGATAAATTGTTCTATACAAATTTACGACAATTTACTCACACATATAGAAGCTCTGGGGTTGTTTTATAAAAGGAATTCAAACTGTTTTTTTTAGCAAAGTGAATATTCACTCATCTCGCTAAAGTTGGAGCTGTGGTCTCTTCTAGTCATCAATCATGTGCAAGCAAAAATACAATCTTTTAAATTTGCTTTACACATGGTTCAGTATTCAAGGTGAACACAGACTTAGCTAACATATTCACATTGCTGAGTGCGCAGCTTATTTTCCTTTAGCAAATAAACTCTTCAGTTACAATTTACTAATTTAAGATGAATATTATCAGTTACGCTGGACAGAATCTAGTGATTTTGTAGCCATTTGTAAGCACTGCAAAAGATGAGTTGCTGATTAGATTGCAAACCAAATTGCTGGAACAGCTATAGTTATTATAGCTCTGTTAGCTCTAGTTATTTTTTACAGCTGCGAAAGAAATACTTTGCTACCTATAAGCCCAGTTGACTTTTTCCCTAAATGCATAGCATGATGACAATTTGATTCTCTTGTCCTTCAGAATACACCATGAAGACCTTGGTTTTGTTCTCCTTCTTGGCCCTGCTTTTAGGAACAGCCCATTCTCAAAGTAAGTAAAGAAAAAAAATATACAATCTAGTATCATGTTAAGAATATACACTATGAGTGCGAGATTCATATTGTACTACTTCAGGCACAGGGGGAAATTTTGGTCTTTAACCACTTCCTTACTGGGCACTTAAACCCCCCTCCTGCCCGGACCAATTTTCAGCTTTCAGCGCTGTAAATCTTTGAATGACAATTGCACGGTCGTGCGGCATTGTACCCAAACAAAATTGGCGTCCTTTTTTCCCACAAATAGAGCTTTCTTTTGGTGGTATTTGATCACCTCTGCGGTTTTTATTTTTTGCGCTATAAACGAATAAAGAGCAACGATTTTGAAAAAAGAACAATATTTTTTACTTTTTGCTATAGTAAATATCCAAAAATAAGAAATAAAAAAACAAATTTATTCATCAGTTTAGACCGATATATATTCTTCTACATATTTTTGGTAAAAAAAATCGCAATCGGCGAATATTGATTGGGTTGCGCAAAAGTTATAGCGTCTACAAACTATGGACATTGGTTTATGGTGTTTTTATTTATTTGGGACCAATGACATTTATACAGCGATCAGATCTAAGAATAGACACTGATTACTGTATAAATGTCATTGGCAGGGAAGGGGTTAACACTAAGTGGGCAGTGAAGGGGTTAAAAGTGTTCCACGGGTGTGTTCTAACCGTGGGGGGGGGGCCGGGGTTGGCAGGGGCATGACAGATCTAACTGATCCCAGTGACAGGGATCAGTAGATCTGGCATGCCCCCCCTCACAGAACGGAGAACCGCCTTGGTTACAATGGCGGTTCCCCGTTTTGGCTCTCTATGAGGAGATCGCGGGTCTCCGGCGGACATCGGGTCCGCCCGACCCGCGGGCACGCTCAAGTGGCGTGCAGCGGGAGCGCGCCCAGCGCAAGCCGAAGGGGAGGCCGTATATTGATGGCCTCCCGGCATTTTAGAGCCGCGTTGTAGCCGTCATTCGGCTATGGCGCGGACGGAAACTGGTTAAAGTGGAGTTCCACCCAGTTAAAAGTCAGCAGCTACAAAAAGTGTAGTTGCTGACTTTTAACAATCGCACACTCAACTGTCGCACAGTCCAGCGATGTGGTCGCCCGAGGGCTCACTCTTCTCCCCCTCCCCTTTGGGGGCGCTGGCATTACAAATGTGGGCACCGGGCTGAGGCTTCAAAGCCCGGCTGTGCCATGTTAATGGCCTGCGTATCTTCTGGGACCTGTGACGTGTCCCAGAAGATCGCAGAGAGGGAGGAGGGAGAAGGTGAACTTCCTTCAGGAGCCGCAGCTCTAGGAGAGGAAGTGGACCTGGGACCCCGTTGAAAACAGGGCACCCCCCCAAAAAAATGGCATGCCAATTGGGGCATGTCGGGAGGGGGTCACCTTCCTTTAAAGCAGAAGTTCCACTTTTGGGTGGAACTCCGCTTTAAAGAGTTTTGTAGTATTGAGAAAGCAGCCAGAGGAATGGATGTATTTGTCTTTGACCATATACTCTAGAAAATATTTAATAGTATGCGGACAGCTGCAATGTGCAGTTATCAACAGCAACCAATCATCTTTCACCAGACCAGAGCGGATGAAAAAATGTAATATTATTTCTGACTGATTGCTGTGGAATACTGCACTTTGCACTCTGTTCTTTTGTTTGACCCGTTGGAGTTGGTAAAAATCATAGTTTGGATAACAAAATAAATATTAAAAATAAACATGCATTTTCCCAGTATATTATGAATTTAGGATAATTAGAGTCATAGCCTTGTGACTTCATGCCCTTACATTATAACTTATTTAAAAAAATAGGGATATTACATTTGTGAGATACAACCTGTATTTTGGATGGTTAGATTCTTGTTCAAATAATGATATTAGTTGGGTTGGAAATAAATATGTTTTACCAAGTTTGGCCACAAACCAAAGTGTTCCAGGATAAAATTCAATAAGTGAAAAAGAAGTATACCTGTATATAAAGAATATCTCCCACAATCAGATTTGTCCAATATAAATGTAAATAAAAGTATAAGGCTTTATTCACATCTAAGCATAGTGCAGCGACAGCTGCTGCAACGCATTTTTTTTTTACCTTTTTTATTTTTTTTTTTGGCATGTCTTTGGAGTGGCATCATTCATTTGAATGGGCCTTCACTCCAAAAGCGCTCCAAAGAAGCTCATGTACCAAATCTTGGCACAGAGCAAGGAGCATTTGGTGTTGCAATTTTTGACGTGATTTTAGCGAGTTTTGTCACTCGACAATCGGGGCAAAATTGCACCGCGTTTGGGGCGCCATTAAGAAATAATGGCATTACAAATGCGTCCCACGTTTTAGCGTGATTCTGGAATCAAGGGCAGAATAGTGCAATGCCACCCACTATTCCAGTATGCTCAGTTGTATAGGGAGATTAAATGAAACTTGTGCTAGTGATGAAGTTCTTCCACACAAAAAATAAATAAACCTACAAGTTTTATGATGTCACCAGAACAGGAGTTCCCATTGGAAGATATCCCTTGTTATCTGTTCTGTTGACAACCATAAAATATATATGCTGTTATTGCTCACCTTCACGTGAAAATGCCGGTGTTATCTGACTTTCTTTGGCTTTTCTCTCAATGCACTATAAACTCGGAACAAGCATGCAGGAAACGCAATCAGATTTATTTTAAAAATCCTATTCTACAAACTTACCATAACTACGTACTTGTTCAAGGCTGGCAGTATAGAAAGTCATGGGATTGGCATGGCAGCCAGGCAACTAGCTCTTTCAGAAGGAGAGGTCAGTATAGCCAGGATTTACATGTACTGTCGACCGCTGAGGTGTCACAATATAGGAAACATTTTGCGAGGGGGGAGGCTGCCCCCCTCCCGCCCGGCACAGTTAGTGCCCGGTTGGGGTGCCGGCAGGAGGGGGGGACCCTCCTACCCCTAGGTAACCATGAAGACTGACATCAGACCCCGGTCACCTATAGGTATCTGTGGCGGGACAACGTCTCACAATAGGTCAGGCACAATTGAACATGTACCCTTGATTTATCGCCTTTGCCTTATATGACTATGTGTTACTTTGTATGTGAATTTCCCTTTTGTTTTCATTGAAAATCAATAAAAATGTATTATAAAAAAAAAAAGAAGGAGAGGTCAGCATAGGAAAATATTTCTGTTAGTACCGCATTACTGTAAAACCCAAATGTACTCTAATATTTTCAGCTTTTAACAAAAAAAATAAAAGTGCCCAAACTAGTTTCACCATGTAAAATGTATGTGAGGCACACATGGTATAATAAAGTTGTAATTATATGAAAATATAGTAGGAAAAATAGAATGTTTTGTTAGATATGGTCAGACCACTGTGTATGTACAGTTGGTGTTTATTCATTAAAGATAGGGAGATACTAAAGCATGTAATTTACAAAGGCTGGCCATACATGGATCGAAATTCAACTGGTTCAGCGGGGACTGGACAAATTTTGATCCATGAATGGGCAGGCTTGTTGTACAGAAGTCTATTTACTTGTTGACTTCTGTACCACCGCCCATTGGGTTCCCCCCTATAGCTGGCAGCACCGATCAGTATTTTCTGACAGCAGGGAAGTCTCCCCGTTGTCAGAACAGAATAGCTCAGTTGGTGTGATTCCCTCATCCACAATAGTCAATGGGTCATTTTTTGTTCAACTTTTTTTCAGTGGGCTGAACGAAAAAAAAGAAAAGGAGCTTGCTGTATTAATGTGATGTTAGTACAGTGATCGCTCCGCTAAGCTATTGTGTTCTGACAGAGGGACTGCCCCCCCACCCCCCGCCAGAACACACCAGGCAATGAGTGAAGATTGGACGCCAATCAGCTGCTGTTTTTCCAGCATGCCTGTTTGACAGAAGCTGGACAGAAGCTGGACATTTGGCCAGCTTCTATCAGACAGGCTGCTGTACACACAGGTTGAATGTCAACTGGTTTCTGTTGAACCACCAATAGCGACCGATATTCAGCCCGGGTGTACCAGGCTTAAAGTGATACTAAACACACTGTTAAATTTACATTGTCCCTTTTATTTTTGTATGTGGACGAAGGCACTGTAATTATTTTATTAAAAAAAAAAAATCTAAGTACCTTCTTCCTATCCGATATACAGCTGTCACGTGACCAGTGGAGACTGGTGCTCCCCGCCCGCTCACTTGCCTGTCAGCCAGCCCCACACTTACCCCATGCAGGTTTCAGGTGGCTTCCCTGGCTTCTCCTCCCGGCCAATCCGGTCTTAAGACCCGCTTCCTGTCCTGATTGGCTGGGAGGAGAAGAAGGAAGACAATAGCGAATGTTGATTCACTAATGTCACAAGTGGGTGGGCTCCAGGCGCAGTGCTCTGTGCCCGTGCCCAACCTTTTTGAAGCCAATTAGAGCCTCGGGTTCTAATCATGTGCTTCAATAATAAAAAAACCTTGTAGAAATATGTTTTGCCGCACCCCCGCATGGAGATTGGGGGCCGGCAAATGGAGGTAAGGGGGGCGGCGCCCCCTATGGACCACCACTGCACATGACCCAGATCTTTCCCAGCTTGTCTGCAGGGAAACATAAGCAGGAGGAGCTTCTAGTCCTCTGCTGCTGGTCACATGTTCAAAAAAGAAAATAGCATTTGGAATACAGAGTAAAAATAAATAAATAATATCAATAATCTGTTCTAAATTTACATGCAAATATATATTTGAAGTTAGATCTTTATTATTTTGTGGAAATAACATGGTGCAGGTGGATTTCTGACAGTCACAGGCTGTGTCACGGCCCTCCTGCCTGCGTCCTAGAATAAGAAGGAGGCAAAACCTCCATGAATCTACATGTAATATCCCTCCCCCATTGTGTTTAGGTTGTTAGTGGGCATGGAGGAGGAGGGAGGAAATGGGCTGTCATTTACCACTGTGTATGCGCCCACTTGTGTGACTCTGTAATCACACGGGCTACTCAGATATGTTAGGGAGGAATGCTCAGCATTGAAACTGACTGAAAATTGAGCATGGGCAGAGTTGCCACCAAAGCTGCAAAATCCCTAGCTGAATTGGGGACATGAACAGATGATGGAGATAGAGAAGAGCAGGATCAATTCGTTTTTTTGCAGAATACAGAAAACAAATCTCAATGTGACTGAGTGAGTATGAATAGCATTTATTGATAGTTTTTTTATGATGTGGGTTTAGTGACAATTTAACCGCTTCAGCCCCAGCTGCCACTGTCATTCTGTGGCAATGTGGCTCCTTCCCGTGAATCGCCGTAGCTGTATGGCAGCGCGGGGAAGGAGCCTGTGTGGGCACGGGCACGCTCCCATTGGCTAGAGGGGGAGCCAATCAGTGAGTGGGACGAACTCAATGCCTCCTGGCCACCTGCGATCGTTCCCCGCAGTGACAGAACGATGCTCTGCCTGTGTAAACAAGGAAGATCTCCGTTCTTTCAGGGGATGACACTCAGATCCTGTCTTCCTGCTATGCAGGAAGATGGATCTGTGTGCTTCCCCACTCACACAGTGCACCATACAGTTAGAAACACCTCCCAGGGAACACATTTAACCCCTTGATCGTCTCTAGTGTTAACCCCTTCCCTGCCAGTGTCATTAGTACAATAACAGTTCATATTTTTAGCACTGATTACTGTAATAATGTCACTGGTTCCCAAAAAAGTGTCAAAAATGTCAGTTAGGTGTCCGATCTGTCCACCGCAATGTCACAGTCCCGCTAAAAATCGCTGATCGCCGTCATTACTAGTAAAAAAAAAGTAAAAATAAAAATACCATAAATCTATTCCCTATTTTGTAGATGCGATAACTTTTGCGCAAACCAATCAATATATGCTTATTGCGATTTTTTTACCAAAAATATGTAGCAGAATATATATCGGCCAAAACTGATGACTAAATGAGTTTTTTACATTTTTTTTTAGGAAATGTTTTATAACAGAGAGTAAAAAAAAATGTTCCTTTTACAAAATTGTCGCTCTTTTTGTGTTTATAGCACAAGAAATAAAAACAGCAGAGGTGATCAAATACCACCAAAAGAAAGCTCTATTTGTGGGAAAAAAAGGACGCTAATTTTGTTTGAGTACAATGTCGCACGGCTGTCAGTTAAAGCGACGCAGTGTCATATCGCAAAAAAATGACTTGGTCATTAAGGGGGAAATCCTTCCGGTCCTTAAGTGGTTAAGGCTTGTCAGTTTACTGAGGGAGGAGGGGGTAACAATAGACAGTTGGCCTAGGAGGCCAGAAATGTAAATCCAGGTTCTGATCAGAAGGTGCATTTATTACACAGTATCCTGTGTGGTCTTGTTCGGCTGAGCCAGTAGCATTGTGTGTATTAATGCAATCCTGCATTCTTAAAACGTATCCGATTAGCTATGTCCTAAGTATGTACATATTAGCAATATACAGCACATTTTTAGTAGACTCAGTACCCCTGGCACTCCTCTAAGTCCACATTGGATACTGTGCAGTACTGAGAGATAATAGGCTTTTAGAGAGAAGGTATGTTTCTTAGAAGCACATCATCACTTTTATGTTTATTTGTTTTTATCACAGATGCCCTTACATGTTCTTCCTGCCATGCTACTGCCGGCATATGTACCCAGAACACAGGCTATGTGACATGCAGCTGTACGTCTGGCTATGTAGGAAATGGAATAAACTGCACTGCCCTAGCCTCCTGCACTACTGATACCTGCTGTTCCACAGGCTACACCTGGGATAACAGAGTAGGTTATAAGGTTTGCACAGATATAAACGAATGTCTAGATGCAACACTAAACACATGTGGCTACACCTGTACAAACAAGGTCGGCATGTATTTATGTGCCAGTACCAGAAATGTTTCCTGCCCCTCTGCTGCATGTGCCTATGATGAAGACTGCCTGAAGAATGGAGGTACTGTTCAGTGTGCAGACCCATGCCTGAACTACCAGATACTGAATGGAACCAACAGATTGTCTACAATCAATTCCACTGGAGTCTTCGCTACTGATAGATGGAACTTTGGTTGGTTTCGCTACAATGGCAGTGTAGGTTTGAGGATGAAGGAGGGTTGTGTTGGTCCTATAAAATGTGGATCAGCTGAACCATTTACCATTAATGGCACCCATCCAGCTATTGGTGCCGGAGTAACAATGATGCCCCTTCTTGCTAACACAGTAAGCGGATGTGTAGCTTCAGGAACCATCCCAGTCAAAGCCTGCCCTGGGGGGTACTACGTCTACAAGTTCTCTGGAAGCTTGAAATCTGAAGTTTATTGTACAGGTAAGTAAGAAAATCCTTGCATTAGCTGTTAACAAAGGTATGATAAGAATATGGAAAAAATGCATTCATTAGCTTGTAAGGAGTATGTAGAGTATATGCTTATTATTAAACTCTTCTACTGATTCTTTAATCCACAATATTTGGTTATTAACTGACTTAAAGAGGTTCTTTAGTCCCCTCCCCCCAAAAAAATTAAAAGTCACCAGCTACAAATACTGTAGTTGGTGATTTTTTAGAATAAGACACTTAACTGTCCATGATCCAGAGCTGTCCTCACCTGAGCTGGTTCTTTGCTGGTCTTCGGGTCACCAAAGTCGCCATGCTAACTGTGAGAAGCCAGTTTGTAGCTTCAAAGCCGACTCTCCACTGCTCATGCTCAATCTGCGCTGCACCCTGTGAATGGTCCCTCAGCTTCCTGGAACCTGTGACGTGTTAATGTGTCTCAAGAGGCTGCAGGCAGGGAAAGGAGCTGAGCTTCCACTTGGATTGCCTAGGCAATCTAGGCAGAAGTGGGAGCGGGTACCTCTCAAAACCAGGTACCTGCTTCCCACAAAAATGTCCAAAAGTTGAAGAGGGGGAGAGGAGGCAAAAAAGTGGAACCTCCCTTTAGGGGTGAAGTTCCATTTTAGGAACACTGGTAACTGTGACAGTTATCACTCCTTGCCTTGTATCATGCCTTGAATATAGTATACATTGTACATGCACTAGTAGGCAGAATGTAAATGAAAATACTGTGGAAAAAACATTGGTATGTTTAAAGTGATACTAACTCACGTTTTTTCAGCTATATCTGTTACTAAATAATAGCCTTACATAAGAAGTTTAACCTTTTGTGTCATTTTTACGCTTCTAATTTGTTTTCTTATGGCTCAGTTTTTCCCATTTCTGGTCGTCCTGTTTGCTGGGTGACCCGTGTATTGAGGATCTCATAGTGTCACCCGTGCGTGCGCGCTCACACCTATGGGACTACAACCCTGCGTAGGAACGCTGGCTGCGCCCACACTCACTGTGTCCCTGGGCACGGAGGACCATAGGTGTGAGCGCGCACGCACGGGTGACACTATGAGATCCGCAATAGACGGGTCACCCAGCAAACAGGACAACCGGAAATGGGAAAAACAGAGCCAGAAAAAAACAACTTAGAAGCGAAAATGACATAAATGGTTAGACTTCCCATGTAATGCTATTATTTAGTAACCGATATAAGCAAAAAAAGTGAGGATTTAGTATCACTTTAAATAATCCCTTCATGACGGAAGGTAAATCAAATCTTAATGCCTGAACAAAATTTTGCAACTTTAGCTTGTGTTAGTAAAATGGTCATTATCATTGCAACTATTTGGTGTATCCAGGTGAATTATGCCTTATTTATTTTTAGGAGTGATTGGGCTTTCATTCGGTGGTAAATGGCAATGGGTAGCTCCTGGAATTTTTATTATCAATTTGGCCCAAGAGTAAAAAAATATACATTGTTTAAATTTAGCAGTATTTTTTTGCTTTTGTCATAGCCTACAACCAAGGAACAACCTAAAATAAATTCCCCTGCACTTGACAATTGCATCACTACCACATATGTGTGTGTTATTTGTTGTTTGCACCTTTAGTAGAGCCCAGAAACAACAGTGTGCGTTTCCCTTATTTTAATCCTAGCTAAAACACACTGACCCTGACCAATGACTCTGGTCACGACCTTTGACCCTAACCTTGACCCTAACCCTGTCACAGACCTGTAGTTTAAGCCCTGATCTAGCTATTTTATCTTTATTTATTTGAATCCATTATTTTACATATTTTTTTTCCCAATCTTCTCCTCTGGTAAGGAGAAAAAAGATACAATGTATCTTTTTTTTCCCATTCAAGAGGAGGAGCAACACAGGAGCAGGTTATAGAGTGAATGGTCACTGTGATAACCAATCACAGGCTATCACAGTGAATATGTGATGACGGTCCTCCATATCCTATCATTAGCACGAGCTGTCACTAACAGGATTGTGCTGGGAGCATGCTGTGCAGTGCATGCTTAGCACAGACACACATACACACATGTGTGACCCCACAGAAGAAGACCTACTTCCGTAAGGCCACATATATGCATACGCTTGACGGGAATGGGTTAAGGATTTAGCATTTTTTGAACATTTCGAATTTGAGCTTTCTTTTAGGAAACAGTTAAATCGGTGAGCATAGTTCTGCTTTAAGTGGTTTATATTGTAGGGCTATTAAGTAGTTTAGAGAGCTATAAATGTAATAAACATAACACATCTCTATTTCCCTATGTGTTTATTGGTATTTCAGGACAGAGCTTGTCACATTGCATTTTATTCAGAATTCTAGCTAACTCTACGACATTAATGTTCTTTTCAATATATATGATATTGTAACGTTGAAAAGAATATTCAGTAACACAGTTTTATATTTTATTTCAGATCCCTCAGAATTTGTTGTTCCAACCCTGCCTCCAACCACAACAACTACAACAACTACCACTACAACTCCAACTACTACTACCACCCCAACTACAACCCCAACCACTACTACCCCTACCACTACCACCCCAACTACAACCCCAACCACTACTACCCCTACCACTACCACCCCAACTACAACCCCAACAACTACCACAACCCCAACCACTACCACCCCAACCACCACCACCCCAACCACTACCACCACAACTCCAACAACAACTCCAACTACCACCACAACCCCAACCACAACCACCCCAACCACTATCACCACAACTCCAACGACAACTCCAACTACCACTACACCTGCTACTACAACAGCTAGCACCACCACGCCCCCAACAACTACTCCAACAACTCTATTGCCAACTACCACTCAGCCTCAGATAAATATCACCATGACCACAATAATAAGCACTATTGTAATAAGCGTCACTTCCACTGTTGACACAGTGAATGGCACAGATGTGTCATACTTAGAGGTTAATGAAACTAATTCAGTTTCCACTGAAGTAAAGACTATTAGCAACTTCACTATTAACACCAATAGTAACAACTCAGTCACAGCATTTTATACCAAGATTACCACTGTGATGGATAATCCTGTTACATTTACTAACAATCCTGCTCCCCAGATTGCAAACAACGCAACTGTTGTTCCTAATCAGCAACCTTTCCAACCTACACTTTATTTAAGTAAACCACCACAAACCAAGACCCTTACTGAGACAATTACCATCAATGAGGGTAATCTTACCAAAACCACTACAACAACCACCATTACAACACAGGAGGTCATTGTAAGCCAAAGGCTGATCTGAACATCTGCTCCTCCACTGTTAATATCTTTCTAAAATTATTTAAGAAATATAAAATGGGAAACAGGAGAGGCCAGCATTATCAAACGTAACTCATGATTATATTTTTGCCACAGCAACCACACTTCTTACACACTGTAGTATGAAGAAAGACTCACCCAAGCTCTACCGCTGTATTAATCATAAGTGTCCATAATAATTGAAAGCCGGAAACTCGACAGCTTCTTCATGAAAACTTTATTGTAGCATCAAAAGCAGTAAAAACATTCCAAAAACTGATGCGTTTCGGCCTAAGCCTTTATCAAGGCTTGCTTTAATGAAGGCCTAGGACGAAACACGTCAGCATTTTGGATGTTTTTACTGCTTTTGATGCTACAATAAAGTTTTCATGAAGAAGCTGTCGAGTTGCCGGCTTTCAATTATTATGGAAACACTTATTACACAGGTGCCTAATCTACCTAATGCAAATCTAGTTTCCATACAAGTGATCATAGACATGTTTGATATGCTGTTGCAACCATAATCTTTATTTATTAATCAGAAAGTTGCATTGAGCTTGTTAGAAGGATCATGCAACAGTTTGTAGCCAATCTGTAAAGGAATCATTTTATGGGATTGATGAGGATCAATATTTGGTTACAATGTGAAATATATGATATATACTTTATTATTATCATAGGAACTATTCAACCTCCTTTGTTAAGTATGCATGTAATCTAATGTAATAAAAAAGCAATGATACTGAAAAACAGTGTTATGGTCTGGTACATGGTTCTTTTTGTTCAAATGGTATATCCAAAGCAAAAAAAAAAATTAATTTTGGATATAGTAAGTAATGGTTAACCCCCCCCCATCATTTTTTTTTCTCTGTGTCTCATTAGGGATATTTTGCTTCACTTCCCATCATCTAGGCAACTTAAGAAGTGAAAGAAAATCTCTTTAAGTAGAGGAAACTCCCTGCTTAGAAATGTGTGTCTGCAACAGGCGTTCCCATTGAAATATTTATTTCTATTCTGCTGACAACTGAAATTTTTGGATTCTGACAACGGATTGACATTGGTTACTAAGGCAAATAGTGATGATGAATCCTCTCAGTGGGCACACAGACAGTGAAAAAAAAACAGTGTTGATAATCTTCCCTTACTCTCTACAAAATAAAAAAAAAAAGTTGGCTTTATACACTTGACTGGAAAATAAGCATCCAGAATGCAAAAAATGAAAAAGGGCCTGCGCTTCCAGCAGACAGGATAATGGAGGGCATGGAGTAAAAGTTGGGGGACAATTGTGCACAGGCTTGGTATGTGAGGGGTGAGAGGGAGTAAAGGTGCAATAGAGGAGGGGGTGTGCAGCTGTTATAATAAGCACCTGTGCGTGCAGGTGCAGTCTTGAGAGGGTGATGCAGGCATTAGGTGAAAGGTGGGTCTACAGAAGAGGTGGTGGTGGGAGTGGAGACACACTGGTGGATAAGGTTAAAGGCCCCAGTGGTAAGGTAGGTAATGAGAGCAGAAATAGGGGAAAGTGTATTGGGGGGGGGGGGGGTGTCTTGTGCAGGCATAGAGAGAGGAAAGTGAAAAGCATACCTAGGTGCAGTTGTCAAAGGAGTTTCAGACACAATGGTGAGAACAGAGGCAAGCATAGTGGGGAAAGGGGAGGCAAGTGTTTTGTTGAGAGCAGAGGGATGGGGTGGATTATGTGGATCAGATGGTGTTGGGAGTGGGGTGAGGGTGCTGGTTTGGTAGTGAGAGTAGGGGGGCAGTGTAAAGGTACAATGGTGGGAGCAGAGGGGAATGGTGTGCATGCAGGCATTGGGTGAGAGTTTGGGAGGGACTGTACAGGTGCATTGGTGAAAGTTGTGCAAGGAACGTGTACAGATGGGGTAGAAGTGTGCACAGAGGCAGGCAGTTTTTTGAGCATGGGGGAAAGCACGCATAGGTATTGAACAGTTGGGAAAGGTGGAGGACAGGTGCAGTGGTGGAAAAGGAAGTCCTGGCAAGGTGGGTGGTGAGAAAAGGGGGTTACAAATGCGGAGGATGGTGAAAGTACAACAAGGTGAGCGGTTAGTTAAAAAAGGAGGCTGCAGGATCAATGGGTGCTGGAAAAATGGGGGGGGGGGGGGGCTGCAGACACA
>BLSH010039882.1:2461-16462 GCA_018402905.1 Glandirana rugosa
TTCAGACTCATTTAAGGTGAGTATAATCGACGAGGTAGTTTTCTTAGTGGATACGTGAAAAGATCTAATTCGGGATTTCGTCTGTCACTAAGTCACTCATTCCACGCATCCAAAAATGACGACCTTAGAAGTTATCATTGTTCTGCATTATTAGAAATGAAGCGAAATAGTGGTCGTCGCATGGCTTATTGTTATCGTGTGACCAGTACTCAACTGTATAGAACCCACCTCAGGTAAACTCAACTTTTATCAGGTCTTAAGAGGTGAAGAAAATGATAAAGGAAGAAATAGTACGTTCGTTATTAGTGTTTATTGAAACAATGTCTGGTAGGGAAGTGTTCTAAGTGCATGGTATTGAAGTGGTTAAAAAAGCACTTAATTAATATTGTAGAGAAAGCAAATCCAGAGAAAAAGGGAAGAGGGAAGTTTGTAATTTTCCTAAGTAAATCTACTATAACAAAGTTATTTGTGATTATTGCTTGCATGATAAAGAAGGAAATAGTAAAAGAAGTGGAGAATTCTGGACTATTTTCAACTCAAATGGACTCCACCCAAGATATGTCAACTCATGACCAGTGTGCTATTGTTATTCGGTACGCTGCTGGTGATAAAGCGAAGTAAAGATTATTACGTCTTGTTACTATTGAAGATTCCAGCAGTAAAAACCTACGCACCTTACTCACTGAATCACTGTCTGCTTTAGGGCTTAATCTAGAAAAGTGCATAGGTGATTCTTTTGATGGAGCAGCTAATATGAGTGGAATTTACTCAGACTTGCAAGCGTTAATGAAGGAAGTTCGCCCTACGCACATTCACACATGGTGTTACACACATGTACTCAACTTGGTTATTGGCGATGCAAGTGATGTGTGTGTTCCAGCAGTCTATTTGGGCTCCTTAGCAACCTATCAACAGTTTTCACGGATTCATACAAAAGGATGAAACTTTGGGAAGACCAGATGAAAAAAAAGACTGGAAGTTCTAACTTTCAAAGGCTGGAGCCTATTGGCAGAGCAAGGTGGTCAAGCAGAGCGAAAGCACTTCAAAATTTATTTGGAAGCTTTGATGATCATTCCAAAGAGTTATTCTCTGATCTCGTAATTATCTTAAAAAAAGTAAGTGAATCTTCTGATTTTCGAGCCTTCGTTCACCATGAAGCTCTGAAATTAATGGAGAATTTCTGTAAATTTGAAACCATCCTGGTGGCTTTTACTTTTGTTCGGATTTTTGACATCACTACACCTGTATCAGATTATCTGCAATCAACAGGCCTTGATTTTATACAGGCATTGAGAATGGTGGATGATACTGTAAAGTATTTGAATAAAATATGCAGAGACTTTTGCAGTCAACAACTGAATTTATTGATCTTATAAATGAGAAATTTCCCATGTCCACTGTCTGGTTGGGACAGTTGCTCAGCCGCAGGGGCTTGAAAAGAGGACGATACGTGTCGCCTCGCATGCGTTCATTTGAAGTGGACTAAGGTGGAAGTCGGTCCAGGTTTTACCAGCGATCTTGGCACAGTTAGTTCCAGACAGGGGTGGACTGACAACATATGAGGCCCCTGGGCAAAAGGAGATCATGGGGCCCCATGTGTCCCCACCCACATGTCCTCACCCATGCTCAAGCTACACCCACACAAAGCCCCATCTACATATTGCACTGCCCACATTACATGCGTTCGTCGCAGAATTTCTCTACACTGTGTTCAAAATAAATGTTACTATAATAAACTTACATTAAAGAAAGTGCAACAATGGTACATTTTCAAAATTAAGGTTTTCATAAATTAGCACAATATAACTGGTGCAACAAATGTTTTCTTATGTGAACAGTTTAGTAAAAAATATATAAAAAATAGAAAGCTCTGACCAGCATGTTACAAAAGCAGTAAAGAGCTTAGTTCAGGTGACGTCTTGGCAAATCTGTCGATGATTGTATCTTTGTCACTCTTTATGTTTAGTGCAACTTGCTTTTCTACTGCAATGAGTGCCTCCAGGTTTTGTTGTGACAATGATGATCTTATTCAGTCAGTCACACAAGCAGGAAATGAGGTTTCAGGGGGGTGTTCTGTACACATTCTGTGTACAGAACACCTCCAGATAGTCATATTGCATTGCATTTTACAGAATATGACAGCCCTGAAGATTGAAGAATGGAGTAACCCTTTAACCCCTTCCTTACTGGGCACTTAAACCCCCCTCCTGCCCAGACCAATTTTTGGCTTTCAGCGCCGTCGCATTTTGAATGACAATTGCGCGGTCGTGCGACGTTGTACCCAAATAAAATTTGCGTCCTTTTTTCCCCACAAATAGAGCTTTCTTTTGGTGGTATTTGATCCCCTCTGCTTCATTTCTGATCGCCGCTATAAACAAAAAATGAGCGACAATTTTGCAAAAAAGAACAATATATTTTACTTTTTGCTAAAGTACAAATCCATTAAAAAAATTATTCATCAGTTTTGGCCGATATATATTCTTCTACATATTTTTGTTAAAAAAAAAAATCGCAATCGGCGTATATTTGCGCAAAAGTTATTGCGTCTACAAACTGGGAATTGATTTCTGACGTTTTTATTATTATTTTTTTTTTTTTACTAGTAATGGCGGCGATCTGCGATTTTTATTGGGACTGCGATATTGGGGCGGACATGTCGGATATTTTTTACACATTTTTGGGACCAATGACATTTATACAGCGATCAGAAATTTAAATGTCCACTGATTACTGTATAAATGTCATTGGCAGTGAAGGGGTTAACCTGCAGGGGGCAGTGAAGGGGTTAAATATGTTCCCTGACTATGTTCTAACTGTGGGGGGGGGCAGGGCTGGCCGGGACATAACAGATCTAACTGATCCCAGTGACAGGGATCAGTAGATCTGCTTGTCCCCTGTCACAGAACGGGGAACCGCCATGTTTACAACGGCGGTTCCCCGTTCTGAGGCTCCTAAAATTGATCGGCGGGTCTCGGGCAGACATCGAGTCCGCCCGACCCACGGGCACGCTCGCTCGCCGCCGCTGCCGCCAGGGGGCGCGCAGGAGCGTGCGCAGTGGAGGACCTCCATGGACGTCCTCCCGGCATTTCAGATCCGCGCTGGAGCCGTACTTTGGCAATAGCGCGGATCTGAAGTGGTTAAAGAAGCCCTTCTGGAGGAAGTGAAGAGACAAGGTGGTAACAGCTTTGTAAGAGCTGAAATTAGTTGTTTTTCTTTTTAGGTTTGTGTCAGTAGACGTCAATTGATGTCAAGAGTGGTGTTCCCCGCGGTCACAGCAAGGAAGGTATTATAGCTGAAGCCATGGTTTGCAAATTGCCTTAAAAAAATAAAATAAATAAAACTGGTGCAAGATACCAGACAACGGATCCTATCTATTTGGGAGTAGACAGGATACAGCCACCTCAAGGGTGACGACTGGCAGGTCAGGGCAAATATCTGACAAAAAACTGAAAATTCTGAAAGGTCCAGCATACAGGCGGCAACTCCCAAATAGATACAAGGAAGCAAAATCCTATGGACCCGGAAAAAGATTAGTATAGGAACTGGAGAAGTACCCAATCTTCATTACTGAAGCCTTAAAAATCCAAGGCACCTGTCTTGGGAGAACAGTGAAAGTCTTTTAAAGGGTGCACTAATCCAGGGGGTGCATGTGTGAAGCTTTGCGCACACACCTTAATGGTAAATATTCAGGATCAGTGGGCCATATCAGGTATATTGGCGTGACATTGGTGGAAGTTTAAGGGATGTCCACCTTTTCTGGTACAATAATTTTTATTGAAATAGTATAACATCATGACAACATTCAGTCATGCAGGGGCGTAATTCAATGAGCATAACGATCATATAAAATTGATAGGTGGGATGTCCACCTTTCAATCTCTTCCAGTCAGCCAGGCTACCAGAATTGATGGAATATTTTCAAAATTCTGGTCAAGTTTGTAGCCGGATTAAATAAATGAGCAATCTTAAAGGTTCCAGTTGCCCAGAGGAGGATATGAGGATTCGGTTCACCTCTGTTCCAGGAAAAAAAAAAAAATCAAAATCAGGTAATCTGTGCCCAGTGGTAAAAAAAAAAAAAAAACCTTCAACAAGTACAGGAAGTTGGAGCCGTGCAAGATAGAAAACTTCCAATCCATTATATTACTGATAAATCTGGGAGACTGGATGCTCTGTAGGTTTATCAGACACCTACTTGTCCCAATTCATCCTCAATTCCTCTGCCAGTTTCAGTGCCTCCCCTTCAGTCTGTACATCTCCCCCAGAGCACAAAGGTCTCACTGTCTGCAATAGCGATGGGGAAAATTCAGTAGAACTTCCACAAGGGAATATCCGTCCTCTGATAGAGAAAGTCAAAGGTGCTTTGGGAGTGAAATCTCTCCAGCAGAACAGTGACGGAGTATCCTTGGTTCTTCGTAACTGACCAATTGTTTTTTAATGGAACATTATCACATCAGACCTCAGCTAGAAAGGTTGGGGATGCATTTCAAAGAGCAGGCTGCTCAATTTCATGGGATGTTCAGCTTATGAGACATAGGGGTTTATTTACTATACCGCTCAGGCGCACATTTGCGCAAATGTGCACACATTTGCGCAAATGTGCGCTATTTAATAGCAGATATGCGCAAATAGCAGTAAATAACGCACATATGGAATTCACTATAACGGCGGGCGTTAAATAACGGCCAAACTTGAATTTACTATAGTGGCCAGGTCACAGATAACGGCCAACTCCTTACTCCAGCCCAGACCTGGAGTTGTGCAAATAGAAATACTGTTTGGAGCATAATCTGATCCCCTAAATTGTGCTAAAATATGCGGTATATTGTTTAAAGATAATCTGCTTTTAAACTGTGTGAAAAAGTGATTTCTACACTACAATATCTTAAAAAGTCTGAGAAGAGATAAATAACCCGGATCTTTACTCCAAGGCACAGAGCACAGCTAAGCACAACTGAGCATGCTCAGACACAAAACAACTCTCAAAATAACTCTCATGGAGTAATTCCTTGAGTTGTTAAAAAATACCAAAATCAGTGTTATTTTACACTATGTGAAGTGTAAAATAACACTGTGAAGAGGAGAGTTATTTTGCCAAGTGCAAGTTTCTGCCATTCATTCTAATGGTACAATTGTTACTTTATCTAAGAAATCCATTTCATGTTGAAAATAAATGTATCTTTCGCTCAAAGAAATTCTCCTGGCAACAATGTTGCACATTTGAGAATCTATTTTGTTTTTAAGAATGCAACAATGTAAAATATCTTCATGTTCTATAAATATATTTTTTTTCTCTTTCAATTTCACTTTGCTGCTGTCCTTGTCACAAAAACATTTCCCTAAACTCACACAGATGTCTTTACAAACCACAAACAATACCATTGCTTATGGAAATTTTAATTTTTAATTTTTTTATTTTTTTTTAGAAAAACTTCAAATAGCACTGAAGAAATACATAAGAATACATCCGTACTTGTCATGTTGTTCAAACACAAACAATGCCATTGCTTATGCAAATGTCAAATTAGTGTCATTTATTAATTTAATTCAATGATGAAAAATTGAAATAGATAACCTGAAGTAGAAATCCTAACACCTATCATTCCATTATCTATCTGTCCATAGAAATGTAGGATGTGTGTAGATAAGCAGGCTATGCAGCTTTGCAGTGGCTCTGAAGGTAGCTCGGCTGATTAGCATGGTTTGTTACTTGGGTTTGAATCCCACTCAAGCCATGTCCTGTTGTAATTTCTACTTATATTGTTCACCAAAGTTTTTCACCCTGGCAGCACTGAGTTTCTGGGTTACAATTGTGAACATGCTATTTAATGTCGAGAAATACTCTCATTTCCCTATGTTGTTAAAAAGAACTTGGGAATACTGGCGTAACTTCTCTTTCAGTCAAAATGTTGTATTTATGGGTAGGAGCGTTACACCACCATTGCAAATCTTCCCAGATACACTATCTAGGCCACAGTAGTGGGACGGCTGCCTTTACACACACATGAACATTAATGGCAGCCCAGTCTTAGTCCATTGTGTGAAAATAGGATTTGGCACCCCCTTTGCAGCTACAACAGCCACAACTCTTCTGGGAAGGCTGTCCACAAGGTTTAGGAGTGTCTATGGGAATGTTTGACCGTTCTTCCAGAAGAGCATTTGTGAGGTCAGGAACTGATGCTGGATGAGAAGGCCTAGCTTGCAGTCTATGCTCTAATTCAGCAAAAAGGTGTTTTATTGTGTTTATGAACCTTGCTTTGTGCACTGGCGTGCAGTCATGTTGGAATAGGAACAGACCATCCCCAAACTGGTCCTACAAACTTCAGATCAGGAAACTGTCCAAATGTGTTGGTATGCTGATCATTTCCCTTCACTGGAACTAGGTCGTATTACGACTGTCATATATGTAATCGATCGTTCGTATGCAGATTTGAACAGCTGAACATACGATGGTCGTACAAGGGGAGTTGTATGAGCAGACTAGAAAACTTGGTCGTACCAACAAGCGGTCATACGACCGTTGTATCGTGTGTACAGAGCAGTTGGTACAACAAAGTTGTATTGTGCAAAACACGCATGCTCCAAAGTCAGGAATGGCCGGATGCTAATTACATGCACCTGAACGTTCTTCTGTGGTCGTACGATCGTGTAATGCAGTCAGTATGCTACATACAACAGCCAACATACGATTTGCGATGATCGTTGTCCCGTGTGTACGAGGCTTTTGTCCATTGGCATGCACATGAACAAACCAACAGTTTTCAAACCACATGGACCTGTGCAGTGTAAACCATAACATTTTGCATGTGCTGTTACTGCTCATCAGGTGTAAGCATTTGAAACATTCATGAAGAGACAGATTGAATGACACTGGTGGGCATGTACTTCCATTGGGAGTGTCCATGCTAATGATACAAGCTCTATATAAATTCCTGCAGTAGCTGGGCTCCGTTTGGTCGGGTCTGAGAAGAGGCCTGTTTCTTTTTCCTGTGGTGGTGTTGAGAGTAATGAGCTTGTGCATAATGGGTGATGCCTCACTAGAGCTGTTTGCTGAAATTATTGTGCATTTTGACCATCAAAAGTGGTTTTCTGTGGTGATTCTGTCAATTGTGTGTATTGTTTCTGCATTACCATGCATTCGTAGTTTGGGAGTATCTGCTGATTGTTTGATCTCATTGCTTAACCACTTCAGATCCTTAGGACGTCCATGGACGTCCTGGGATTTCAGTGGTGATATCTCAATGATGCCGGCACCTGCAGGCATCATTGAGGTATCGTTTTTTTCCTCAGGCGATTCCCATCACCGTAAGAATGATCATAGCGGCAGGTCAGCCGCTTGATCGTTCTTACAGGCGGCGGGTGCTTCTCCCGGCTCACCTAAACGATCGGTGACCGGGAGAAGGAATCGCCTGCCGCCGGATCTTGAAGCCAGAGATTTTCGAGGGACAGATGTCCCTCGGTCATCTCTATGGCTCTCGGAGGCCCGGGCGCACATCGTGACGTCACTTCCAGGTCTCTGAAGTAAACAGCCCTTAAAGGGGACGGAAAGGCTGAGATCGGCTGTTTTTTTTTCTGATCTCAGCCTTTCCAGCCTGTAGGATAGATGTAGGATCTTATAGACCCTGCATCTGTCCATAAAGAGGACCTGTCACTCACTTTTCCTATTACAAGGGATGTTTACATTCCTTGTAATAGGAATAAAAGTGATCAAAAAAAAAATGAAAGTGAAAGTGTAAAAATAAAAAAAAAGAAAAGAAAAATAAGAAATAAATAATATATATATTTTTTTAAAGCGCCCCGTCCCTGCGAGCTCGCGCACAGAAGCGAACGCATGCGTAAATCGTGCCCGCATATGTGAACGGTGTCCAAACCACACATGTGAGGTATCGCCGCGTGCGTTAGAGTGAGCGCAATAATTCTAGCCCAAGACCTCCTCTGTAACTCAAAACCCCTAACCTGTAAAATTTTTTAAAGCAGCGCCTATGGAGATTTTTAATAACCAAAGTTCGGCGCCATTCCACAAGTTTGCGCAATTTTAAAATGTGACATGTTGGGTATCTATTTACTCGGCGTAACATCTTTCACATTATGAAAAAAAATTGGGCTAACTTTACTGTTTTGTTTTTTTTTAATTCACAAAACAGTTTTTTTTTTTAAAAAAAACGCGTTCCAAAAATCGCTGCGCAAATACCGCATGACATAAAAAGTTGCAACAACCACCATTTTATTCCCTAGAATCTTTGCTAAAAAACCATATATAATGTTTGGGGGTTCTGAGTAATTTTCTAGCAAAAAAATGATGATTTGTACATGTAGGAGAGGAGTGCCAGAAATGGCCCGGATATGAAGGGGTTAATCATGTACATGGAAATGCAGCTTATAAATGAACAGACTAACCAATGTATGTGCGTAGAATTTGGTGTGGCGGTGGGTGTTAGAATTATGTTCTTAATATTAAGTTGTGAAGCTTTGTTATAATTAAGTTTTCTCAATTTTGCTGTTCAAAATGTGATGTGTGTTGGTGTCCACTGTAAGGTTTCTAACTATTTTAGATTGTAAGCTCCTATGAGCAGGGCTGTTCCAACTTAATGGTTTTCATTTGTGTGTCATTCACCATTTTTAGTTTTAATATTTAACCACTTCAGCCCCGGAAGGATTTCCAGCTTTAGGACCGGAGCCCTTTTTGCGATTCGGCGCTGCGTCGCTTTAACTGACAATTGCGCGGTCGTGCGGCGTTGTACCCAAACGAAATTTGCGTCCTTTTTTTCCCACAAATAGAGCTTTCTTTTGGTGGTATTTGATCACCTCTGCGTCATTTCTGACCGCCGCTATAAACAAAAGAAGAGTGACAATTTTGCAAAAAAACCCAAATTTCTTACTTTTTGCTAAAATACAAATCCAAAAAAAAATAAAAAAAAAACATTTTTCACCGTTTTTGGCCGATTTATATTCTTCCTCATATTTGCAATAAAAAAAATCGCAATCGGCGTTTATTGATTGGTTTGCACAAAAGTGGTCGCGTTTATGGATGATGAGAATTCATTTTTGGGGTTTTTATTTTTTTAATTTTTTTTTTCTAGTAATGGCGGCGATCTGCGATTTTTAGCGGTACTGCGATATTGGGGCGGACATGTTGGAACGTTTTGACACTTTTTTGGGACCATTGGCATTTATACAGCGATCAGTGCTATAAAAATGCACTGATTACTGTGTAAATGCCATTGGTAGTGAAGGGGTTAACCTGCAGGGGGCGCGCTAAGGGTTAAGTATGTTCCCTGGGCGTGTTCTAACTGTATGGGGGCTTGCCTAGCTGGGGAAGGGAAGTGGTCACAGCCTTCATGTACAGGAAGGCTGTGATCACAGCCCTTCCCCCTCACACGTATGACGGCGATTTGCGTTACAGAGCCACTTTGTCGCCGTCAATTGCCGATCAGCGGTTGGCAAGCGGTTAAATGGTAGGAACTGAATGTGTGTATATAATTGTGTTTTTATGCTTGCAAAATAAATGTCAATTATTGACCTCCTTGTTTGTTGTTTATATTACTTTTTATGTTGGAAGTGAAATACCTTTCTTTAGAATTATGTGAATTCTAAGCTGTAATTGTGTACCTCAAAACCTAATCTTTAGCACACCAGCAAGTCAATTATCCAGGTGTTTAGGTGGAGCCTTTAGATTTAACAGCTGGAGAAAATTGCAGGTAATGAATTCAGCTGGTGGATATGCAGTGTTGTATGTGTGAAACTGTCCTCTGCATTTGTTATTCACCTGCTGTAATCCCAGAGACACAATTTCTTAGTAAACTGCCTTAGGGCTGCAGCAATGCTGTGAATCCACTGTGTGTTCCGGCATCGCTTGTCTCCTGGTTGCAGTTCACACTGCTCTATGTGAACTGTGGGGAGTGACCGTACAAAGGTAATCACAGCCCCAAATCAGTTCACATATCGCAGTGCAAACTCACACAGGAGTCTTCTTGCATGATGTAAACAGCCCTGCGCTACAATTCTGACCCTGTGTACAAAAAAAAAAAAAAAAAAAGCGCTGTGTTTGCTCCAATTGTATGTCTGAATTTGCAAAGCAATCTCTATGGCTGAATTCGTATTGCACAGAGCTTGCATACGAGTCACACTGCAGTGTGCGAATCATATGCTATCTCTAAGGTTAGAGCAGTGTGAACCGGCCCTCACTGACCCAGAAAGCTTTGTGATCACCTGGAAGTTCTGGTGCTGGGAGGATGTTAGAAAAGCATTGCTCCAATCAGTTTTGACTAAAAATTAGGGTCCTGGAAATCTAATAAAAAAAAAAAATCATATATCTGTGCACATACAGCTATATATGTGCATACACAGCCATATATATGCACATCAATGTGCACACAGCCATATATATGCGCATCAATGGGCACACAGCCATATATATGCACATCAATGTGCACACAGCCATATATATGCGCATCAATGTGCATACAGCCATATATATGCGCATCAATGGGCATACAGCCATATATATGCGCATCAATGGGCACATAGCCATATATATGCGCATCAATGGGCACACAGCCATATATATGCGCATCAATGGGCACACAGCCATATATATGCGCATCAATGTGCATACAGCCATATATGTGCATCAATGTGCATACAGCCATATATATGCGCATCAATGTGCATACAGCCATATATATGCGCATCAATGTGCATACAGCCATATATATGCGCAGCACAAGTGTGTTTATGTGTGCGCACTAGCATATATAAATGGCAGTGATATTAATATCATTGGCGCAAAGGGAGAAGAACATGTTATGCTGCCAGTGGGTGCCTTTTGTGAGGCAGCCCATCAAGAAGCAGGCCAGGATATTGCGGCACCTCTGTTTCATCTTTGCCAGCCACGGCTTTTTGCCCCACGGGCATTTTTAGAAAACACGTGGGACTCTGATATCTGGAGCAGGTTTTGCTTAACCCCTTGCCGACCGCCGATTGGCATCTGACGGCGACAAGGTGGCTGGTGAGCGCAAATCGCCGTCATATGACGGCGGCCGCGATCACAAGCCTAGTGCTCACTGTGTTCGGGGAGGGCCAGGGAGCGGGTGCGGTGGCTTCGATTGCCGCCGGCTACCCGCGATGGCCCCCCCCGGAGCGAAGGAATGGAGGTCCGTGTATTTAAACACAGACCTCCGTTCTGTGAAGGGGGAAGGGCTGTGATCACAGCCTTCCTGTATACGGAGGCTGTGACCACTTCCCTTCCCCAGCTAGGGCAGTCCCCCCACAGTTAGAACAAACCCAGGGAACATAGTTAACCCTTAGAGCGCCCCCTGCAGGTTAACCCCTTCACTGCCAATGGCATTTACACAGTAATCAGTGCATTTTTATAGCACTGATTGCTGTATAAATGGCAATGGTTCCAAAAAAGTGTCAAAATGGTCCGACATGTCCGCTGAAATATCGCAGTACCGCTAAAAATCGCAGATCGCCGCCATTATTAGTAAAAAATAAAAAAAAAACCCCAAAAATGAATTCTCATCATCCGTAAACGCGACCACTTTTGCGCAAACCAATCAATGAACGCCGATTGTGATTTTTTTTATCACAAATATGAGGAAGAATATAAATCGGCCAAAACCGATGAAAAAAAATTTTTTTTTATATATTTTTTTTGGATTTGTATTTTAGCAAAAAGTAAGAAATTTGGGTTTTTTTGCAAAATTGTCGCTCTTCTTTTGTTTATAGCGGTGATCAGAAATGACGCAGAGGGGATCAAATACCACCAAAAGAAAGCTCTATTTGTGGGAAAAAAAGGACGCAAATTTTGTTTGGGTACAACGTTGCACGACCGCGCAATTGTCAGTTAATGCGACGCAGCGCCGAATCGCAAAAAGGGCTCCGGTCCTAAAGCTGGAAATCCTTCCGGGGCTGAAGTGGTTAAGGAGACCAGCAATTCTGCACCTCTACCACCTCATACAGGAGAAAATCGCACCAATCACAAAACGCAGTCATGCTGTGCCAGGCATGGTCAGGCTATTGGTGACCTTATATATCTTGGTACGAGGCAGCTTCCAAGCCACTTCTGCAAGTACTATGGGCATAACTCAACCCACAGTGTCCAGGATGTTTATGCAGGTCATAAATGCCATTCTTCACCACACAATCAAGATGAGTGGAATGATGTGAAGGTGGCTTTCTACCACCGTGTTCAAATGCCACAAATCCTGGGGGCCATTGATTGTACACATGTGGCAATCAGGGCCCCCAGGATCAGTGAAGTTGGTTATCAGAACTGAAAACAGTACCACTCCCTCAATGTCTAAGTTGTCTGTGACGCCAGGCAGCGGATTATGAGTGTCCAAGCAGCTTTCCCAGGGTCCTGCCATGATGCCTACATCTTGAAGCAGTCTGGACTCTTCAGGAAATTTGAAGGTGGCCAAATGCCACCCGGGTGGCTTATTGGTACAGTATATTATTTTTTTTTATAAAAATCAAATGTCAAGTTACATACAGACATACATGTTTGCCAAAATTAGAGGCTCAACACAGAGAAACAGATTTGTATGCAATGTATATGCACCTTGGTTGGACACAAGCTGAAATCTTGATCCACTTGTGTGCACCCAGCCTGGCAGCTCATCCCAGGAACATTAGAGAGGTTGTCTCTAGCTAATAACATTAATGTGCAGTAAGCTGGAAAGGTTTGCCCCCTCCACAGAAGCTGAACACACTAGTCATTACAATGGTATTCCCACATGAACAAGGAGTCATTTGATGTGGGAATGAGTCAATGTAGGTTTAGGCTAAACATGGTGCAAGATATAGTACAAAATAAATGTCTGTGCTGCATCATGCACACAGGACTTCCAAAAAACGTCTGTAACTTATGGGCACTAGTCACAGCAGGGATTTACTGCTGTTAGAGCAGTGCTAAGGCTGCGGGAGTGGGGCACTTTGAACCCCCCACAAGGGGTTAAAATGGGGTTAAAATTGCCCGCTCTCTGCGCTTCCGAGGTGGTGTGCAGCCGCTTTGGAAGCGCTGCCCATGGTTTTCAATGGGCAGGGGGCGGTGGAGGAGTGGTATATTACCGCTCACCACACCGCCCCAAAGATGCTGTTTGCAGGATTTTTTGTAAGATCCTGCAAGCGGACTGCAACAGTGTGAAAGCACTCAGGCTTTCACATTGGGGTGGATGGTGAGTGACTTTTGAAGCACTTTACATGCGCTTTTTTTTGGCTAAATAGCGCCTGTAAAGTGCCTCAGTGTGAAAGAGGTCTATCTGTAATTTTTGCACCTTTTACCAGTGTTATATTACCGCTGTTTTTTGCCTTTTTTTAGCATTTTTTGGTGCGTTTTTTAAAGGGCCAGGTTTGTTTTTTTTTTTGGAAATTTGACTCAATTGGTCTAAAACATCCAAGAACATTGGGGATCTGCATTCTATAGCATTTTAGATTGTTTGAACGTTTTTACAGCTGAAAAACCAGGTTGGCCTAATACATTCTTCCTTGTCTCCCATTTTGTAGACAGGCATCTCTGGCCACATAAAGGGAATAGAAGGACTAATGTTTGCTTTTTTGTTTATTTTCCAGGGGATGGTGGCTATCCGCAGCTGACGTGGCTAATGGCTCCAATCAGGTACCCCCAGGGCCAGCCACAACATCACTACAATAGTGCCTTGCGGAGAAGCCGGGCCATTGTTGAGCTTACTATTGGCTTACTGAAGTCCCGGTTTCTCTGCTTGGCCAGGCCTGGGGGGGAGCTACTGTACTCTCCTCCGAGGGCTTCCAGGATCATTCTTGCCTGTTGCATTTTGCACAACATGTGCCTTGCAAGGGGTGATTCCTGGGAGCTGGATGAGGAGAGGGAGCCAGAGGTCCCTCAGCTGCCAGTCCCTAGGGACCAAAACACCACTGGTGGGATTGGCACCTGGAATCGATTGATTGCTGGCTACTTTACAGGTACGTTTTAGAACATAGCTAGAGATTGAGAATGTGTAAAAATAACAACTGTGCAGGCTA
>BLSH010039882.1:19428-34718 GCA_018402905.1 Glandirana rugosa
AAAAGGGCAAAAGAAAAGAAAGAACGGGCACATGAGAGAGATGGAAGAAAAGAGAGAAGGAAGGATAGAACTTGCTGAGTAGACAGGTGGAGAAACCAAAGACCTTCCGTATTGGGACTCGGGATCGAATCCATTAAATCTACCTAGGTACCGGGGGTGACACACCAGTAGAGGAGAGTATATATCCTACAATGTGTTCCGAAGTGGATAAAAACATGTGGTACCCCCAGTAAATGATATCGCGAGGGCGTTTTATCGCCATTTTAATGGCACTTAGCGCCATTAATGGCGCTAAGTGCCATTTATCGCGATTTTGCCATAAGTGTTATCGCGACCCGCCATTTGGAGTAAGGAGTTGGGAGTTATCTGTGACCTTGGAGCTTTAGTGAATTCCATTTTGGCTGTTATTTACCGCCCAGCGCTATTGTGAATACCGTTTTAGCGCTATTTACCGTGAATCGCGGTAATTACCGCGATTCACGGTAATTTTACCGCTATTTTGCGGGAGCGCTATAGTAAATGACCCCCATGGTGTACAAAAATAGGTGAAGCCTTGTGTAACATCCTATATATGAGAGGAGATGACCACACAGTGGGGGCCATGGATCCATCTAAATTACCTAAGCTAGGGCTCAGGGTTATGCCTTCCAGAAACCAAAGAGGTGGACAGATGAGTCGTTCAAGATAGGAAGGAAGAGAGAAAAGAAGGTAGAGAGAGTACACGGGCAAGAAAGAAAAGAAAACGGGAAAAGAGGGGGGTTTAGGGAGGGTCCTGCAGACTTGGGCCAAAGATGCAAAAATTATAAAGTGCCCAAGCTAGTCGAATGCAGAGTGGGAAGAGCATACGTCCACCAGGGAACCCATACTTTTAAAAAATTTGGCATGGGAGTCATGTACGATACTATACATCTTTTCGTTCAGTTTGCATCACACCAAAGGCGACTTCCAGGCCTTGGCAATGGCACATTTAGTGGTGATAAATAGGTAATTTGCAAGCTTCTGTTGATATGAAAATAGGCCTTGAATTGGTCAATGCAATAGTGCCAATTTTGCAACCTTACGGATAGGTATATGAAACAAAGTGTAGAAAAGTCCAAAGACCTGGGACCAGAAACCCATTAAACAGGGGTATGACCACCAAATGTGGACCACATCACCGTGTTGGCCACAACCTCTGAAGCATCTGTCACTGTTGGAGGGGTACAGGCCTTCTGTGTGGGCTGGGACCCAATACCACCAAGAAGGACCTTGTAGGCTACTTATAGCGTAGACCTGTTGAAAGAGTATTTTGCTATGGTGGACCAGGCCTTGCTCTAGTTTTCAGGGTCAATAGAAGAGTTGAGATCTCGGTCCCAGCTAGACTTTTAGGAAACAGAACAGGAAGGACCAGTAACATTCAGAGAAGAGTAGATCAGGGAGATCGTACCTGGGGCCCCAAGGGAGTGTTGGCAGATATGCTTGAAAGCTGTAGACTGAAAAGGATGAGTGGAATTGCGGCTCAAGGAGGTCACCCAATAGCGAAGTTGTATGTAGCCAAAGAACTCTGTAGGTGGTGCCTTGTGGGCCTCCACAATAGAGGACCATGAAGGAGAGGTGCGGGAGGTGAGGAAATGGAGGACTTCAGTAAAGACATAAGACCCCACCAGTTCAAATGCATTCGGCTGGTCCAGGACCAGGGGGGAAAAGAAGGTTGCTGAAAACGGGGAGGAATGGCAAAAAGGGGACATAAAGTTACCCGAATAACGAAAAGCGTTCCTTATTCTTAAACTGTGGAGCATAAGAGGGCTGAGGTAGGAGTAGGCTGAAGCATGTGGAGTAGCCACAGTAGAGCCGTCACGGGAATCGGTGCACAGTTAGGGAGCTCCAAAAGTACTCAGAGTGGGACATCTGTGGTAGCATGGAGGAGAGAGAGTTGAGAGATTTGAGCCACCCTGTAATATTTTCCAAAGTTAGGAAACCCGAGCTCTCCCCGCAATCTATAGAAAGGTATAGCATGACACGCGGGGGTGCTTGTAAGCCCAAAAATAACTAAAGAATTTTATTCTGTAGTAAATTTAGAAAGAAGGCAGGGTTCTGAAGTAACATAAAGCATTGGGGAGTATAGTCATTTTAACTGTGTGGATGCAGTCGATCCAGGACAGGGAGGGGAACTGCCACGATTGCATAAGGGAAGTGATGGCTCAGAGGAGCGGATAGTAATTGGCTGCAAAAAGGGTAGAGTATGAGGGAGTTAGTTGAATCCCAGGTAGTCCAGAGAGGTGGTCCCCATTGGTACGGAAAGTATGTTTGCAGATGAACAGTGGAGGGGGGTAAGGAGATGTTTACGAAAAGCATGATAGCAGAGACTGCAAGTTGGGGAGCATGATCAGGGGATAGGTTAACATCAAAATTGCATGTCAAAAAAAGTGCAGCGCAAAATATGTGAATAAAGTTATACTGACAAAATAACATGAAGTAAATATACATATATGATCATATGTGAAAACTGGTATATGAATGATACCACAAGTAAAGAGTACAATTCAAAGTGAGCATAAATTCATATAAAGCTTCTATACAGAAACAAATAAAACAATTTCATACAAAGTGGTAAAAAGTGCAAATAGTGCGTAAAAGTGCAAATATAGCAAAAAAGTCTCTAGTAAAGTTCCAAGAAATAATAGATGCAGGAGCGATAACAGTTGTAAAGATTAAATAAATTTCCTAATCCACTGGTCTAGCCATGCCGCAACACAAGGGAAAAATGGCAAGATTGGTTGCTTACCAGATATGTTGGATCCACATAACTGTATAGTTAGGATATCGACAAGGCTTGTGTGGGAAAAATCCCATCAGGAATCCAATGTGACACGATCCAGATAGGGAGAATTCGATCCACCATCACATGGCCACTCGATATCCCGCGTCAGAACAGTGATCCCACGATCTCCAGACAATCCATCGAAGTGGTAAACATATATGGAGATAAGAAGCTCCACATAGTGTGATTTCCAAAAAACACTTTATTGAAAAAAGTGCACACATACAGGAAAAACAGCCGGCAAACTAAAACAAAGAGTCTGCAATGGTTACATGGTCCTCACCCGACACGTTTGGGGCATGGGGACCATGTGCCCCCATTGCAGTATATATAGAAAAGCCCACCTATGGGCGTACAGCAAGCTACAGTGCGTAATTAGCTACAAATAGACTCCCCGTATACCAACTATATATTATCTCCCCAAAGTAAATAAGAGTACCTCTAATCCCCCAGGGCGCCCTATTGTTAGCGGCTTAGATACTGTGACTTCCAGGATCGGCTGCTACATACATTTTTATTTACAACCCTTAGTTGAACTTATGCCTTCTTTTCTCAAAGACACTAAAGATACCATCCAGAAGTTGATCAGCATTGACATCCCAGATGTTGTTGGTCACAGCTGATGTGAAACCGCTCTACACGAGCATTTGGCATCATCTTGGATTGGAGGCAGTTAAAAACTTTCTTACTCAGGATTCCACTTTACCTCTTAAACAACAACAATTCTACGTCATACCCCGGTTTGGATTCCGAAGGCCTTCTTTCGGAAATTAGACAGCCTCATTGGTGCCTTTCTGTGGTCTCCGGGCCCTCCACGAGTGGGACTCCCAACGTTGAGGGAGCCCCTCGGGCGGGGTGGTCTGGCGCTCCCGGATTGGTTCAAATACTTCCTCACAGGTCAGATGGTGTTTGCTCATCGCTGGCTCGTAGCAGATGAGGAGGATTCGGCCACTGTGCTGGAGGCAGCTCATTTGGGCTCCTATGAGAGTCTCAAACTGGCACTTTTCAGGGGGGTGAGCTCTGGTCTCCCCCTGACAAACTCTATGAAAACAACAATTAGAGCATGGGAGGTGGCTAATGGGTTGGCGTCCCCTAGTTACAGAGGTCTATCTCCTTCGACCCCACTTTGGCATAATCCGAAGCTAACGCATTTCCATCTCAACCCAGATGTGGCCATGTGGGCGGCAAGAGGAATTAAAAAGTTGGGTGATATAACAAGAGAGGGTGACCTCTTGACATTCGATCAACTCAAGGCCAGACATGACTTGCCCAATTCCCTTTTTTTTCGATATTTTCAATTACGTCATGCGTTTCAGACGCAATTTAGAGAAGGGTCTGTCGAGTCATTGCCTTCGGACCTGGAAAGTCTCCTTTCCAGGCCATCCCTATCTAAGGTCTTATCAGTGGCGTACAAGGAGTTCTTCAAGCTATCCCCACAGGCAGTTGTGAGGTGTAGGGAACACTGGACCAAAGAAGTGCCAGACCTTCAATCAGATGATTGGGAGGATCTATGGGATCGCCCTTTTAAACACTTAATCTCAGCGAGGGATAGATTAATTCAATTCAAATTCCTCCACAGGATTTATTACACCCCCGCCAGGTTGGGGAAAATATACCCGTCAGCCTCAACAGAGTGCTGGCGTTGCAGCCACAGGCCAGCGGATGCTGAACACATATTTTGGAGCTGTCCGTTAGCTCAGAAATTTTGGTCCGATATCACATCCTGCATCTCCTCACTATTGTCTGTTCCTATTCCTTTAGCTAAAGGGGTTTGCTTATTGGGTTTGGTGGATGAGGTGGTCCCTTCCAGGGCCCTTAGGACGTTTCTTACAATCACCCTGTTTTATGGCAAAAAGGCTATACTGCTACATTGGAAAAAGCCAAATGCACCTACACTGATCTATTGGAAGGGGCTGGTGAATGCCATGCTGCCTCTATACAAGGCAGCATATGTTTCAAGAGGATGTGAGCGGAAGTTTCAAAGGGTCTGGCAGCCTTGGCTGTCCGACCGTACGACAGCTGGCTAAGAAACACACACTGTGTAGTTGTTCAATTTGTACGAACTATGGGGCAGGACTACTGTCATAATACTATAACGTATAGTTTATGCTATGTGGAATATAGTGGATTACTTCAAGTAGGTGAGTGAGGCGAGCTCACTTCGCTGACTGGAAGTGGTGCGAGTGGGCCAGTGGAAGGGGTGGGAGGTGGGTTGGGGGGGGGAGGGGATTGTTTCGTTTTTGTTTGTTGTATGTGGCTTTATCTTTAAAACAATAAACAGAATTTGATAAAAAAAAAAACAACAACAATTCATCATGGAAGTCTTTTGTTTGCAACTCATCATAATTACTTCTGGTTCGACAATCGTTTTTATTTACAAATAAGGGGGGTGGCCATGGGGGCGAAATTCGCCTCTAGTTTGGCCAACCTTTTTATGGCCAAATGGGAGGAGGATGTCGTTTATGCCCAGAGTAGACCTGAACTGGTCTTTTGGGCACGTTATATAGACGACATCCTCCTCCTGTGGAATGGAAGTAGCGAGACCCTTAGTGCTTATATGAATGATCTTAACGCTAACGATAGAGGTATCATTTTGTGGTTTGAAGCTAGTTCCACCAACATTCACTTTTTAGACCTTAATATCAAGATTGAGGATAATAAAATTGTTACAAGTATATTTTTTAAACCTACTGACAAGAATTCGTATATTCTGACCATCACCATCACCAAAACTGGCTGCGCTCAGTTCCGCGCAGCCAGTTTCTGAGATTGCGTAAGAATTGTATGACTATACATGATTTTGACACACAAGCCATCTCTGTTAGAGAGAAATTTATTGAAAAGAGTTACACCCACACTGATTTGGATGTTGAGATATCCCGTGTACGCCAGTTAGATAGGGATCAACTTTTTCAAAATAATAGTATCATTTGCTCAAAAAAAGACCCAAGGTGGTAATTTTTTACATCCTTCTCTATCCAACACTGCCAGAATAATCAGATTTTTAAGAGGCATTGGGGTGTATTAAAAATGATAGGGTTTCGGCTCCTTGTTACCCGAGAGGCAGACGGTATATATAGGGGAGCGCCATCCCTTCATCTGTGTCCCCAAACCCCAGACCTTAGATGGCCCCAAACGTACACAATTCATGGCTATTGATAGATATGTTCCTCTGTGGAGGGGAGGGTCTAAGAAACGGGGCGTGTCCAGGCTGGAAACATATTGGATTTATGAGCTAAGCTCATATTATCCATATGGAGTGAATGTGGTGCTTTTATAAACTGTGCTTGATTGTCCCATTCCCCACCCCTGCCCTCTTTCTATTTTCTATTTTCTTATTTTGAACACCATTTTGAAGAACATTTGATGAATATGGAAGAGACCTGTTCTAAAATCCATTTTAATTATTTCCAATTTTTCAAATTCTTTTCTATTTTTTCCTTATTCTCTGTTTATTTTATTTATTTTTCTTTATATTCTTATTTTATTCATTTATTTATTTTCTATTTTTTCTTTTAAAATTATTCCCATATTTTTGTTTAACCACTTCACCCCCGGAAGGATTTCCCATATTAGGACCAGAGCACTTTTTGCGACTCTGCACTGCGTCTCTTTAACTGACAATTGCGCGATTGTGTGACATTGTACCCAAACAAAATTTGTGTCCTTTTTCCCCCCACAAATAGAGCTTTCTTTTAGTGGTATTTGATCGCCTCTGCGTTATTTCTGATCACCGCTATAAACAAAAAAAGAGCGATAATTTTGCAAAAAAAATATTTCTTACTTTTTGCTAAAATATATATCCAAAAAAATATATAAAAAAACGAATTTATTCATTGGTTTTGGCCGATTTATATTCTTCCTCATATTTTTGGTAAAAAAAATTTGCAATCAGCGTTTATTGATTGGTTTGCGCAAAAGTTGACGCGTTTACAAACCATGAGAATTAATTTCTGGCGTTTATAAAAAATGTTTTATTTTTTCACTGGTAATGGCGGCAATCTGCGATTTTTATCGGGACTTTGATATTGGGGCGGACATGTCGGAAATTTTTTACACTTTTTTGGGACCAATGACATTTATATAACGATCAGAAATTTAAATATCCACTGATTACTGTATAAATGTCATTGGCAGTGAAGGGGTTAGCATGCAGGGGGAGGTCTAGGGGTTAACTGTGTTCCCTAGGCGTGTTCTAACTGTGAGGGGGCTGGGCTGCCAGGGGCATAAGAGATTTAACTGATCCCAGTGACAGGGATCAGTAGATCTCTTACATGCTCCCTGGCAGGTCATCGCGGCTCGCTGGCAGACATCGGGTCCGCCTGAGCTATGGGCACACTCCAGCAGAGTGCGGCGGGCACGAGAGTGCGCCGCCAGCGGCGCGTTCCCGTCCGCTAGCTGGGTCGGTTTAATTTTGACCCTCTTTCATGTATATAATTATATATATATATATATATATATATATACACATTGAATTTTATTTATTTATTTATAGTGAGTTTAGAGCTGCACGATTAATCGTTATAAGATTGTGATCTCCATAATTCAGCCCCCCTCACAATCTACACTTGACATTTCCTCGATTCTGTGTAAACAGTGCAGGGCGACTTGTCAGACGAGAGAATGTTCGGAGAATGTTCTACATTCCTCAGCACTGGGAGTTAAAGACAAGAGATACATTGCAACAGAGCAAAGGGAAGACTGGAAACTGAAGTAGTTTAACCACTTAAATCTTTAAGTTAAAGTGGTTGTCAAGTCATGACAACCACTTTAAACTACAGGTAAGCCTATAATAAGGCTTACCTGTAGGTCCCGGGAATATCTCCAAAACTTGCACAGTTTAGGAGATATTCCCTGTATCTGCATGTACTGATGTCATCGGCACATGCGCAGTGAAGAAACAGCCCGACTGCGGAGGAGTGGGGGAGTGATGTCAGCGCAGCTCCGGCCAATCGCTTTGTGATTGGCCGGAGCCCACAATCTCAGAAGAAGACAGACACCACATGACGCTCGGGGACCGCTGCAACAGCGTCGATCTAAGGTAAGTATTTCATAATGAGGTAGTATGCGATGCATACTTGCTCCTTATGCCTTTGTCTTGCAGGTCTTTTTTTTTTTTTTTTTAAAGCCTTGACAACCACTATAATAATAGTTTTTTCTGCTAGAAAATTACTTAGAATCCCCAAACATTATATATATATTTTGTAGCAGAGATCCTAGAGAATAAAATGGTGGTTGTTGCAATATTTAATGTCACACAGTATTTGTGCAGCAGTCTTTCAAATGCAATTTTTTGGGAAAAATGAATTAAATAAAAATAAAACAATAAAGTTAGCCCAATAATTTTGTATAATGTGAAAGATGATGTTACGCCGTGAGAATCGTGATCTTTATTCTAAGCAAAAAAATTGTGATTCTCATTTTAGCCAGAATCGTGCATCTCTAATTGAGTTTTATAAATTTCATGTGTGTAAAAATTCTTTTAACCGCTTGCCGTCTGCCCGCCGTCAAATGACGGCGGAGCGGAGCTGCTCTCGTTCCGGGGGGGACGTCATATGACGTTCTCCCTTTAAGCCGGGATTGCGCGGGATCGGGCGCGCGCATCCCGGTTCTGTCGGTGTCGGCGTGTCCCCAGGACACGCCGCGTCACCGACGGGGGTGAACAGCCATTGGGCATGGCTGTGTACCATGTGATCGGCTGTGACAAAGTCACGGCTGATCACAAATGGTACTTCCCCGATTCGCACTGCGCATGCGCGCGATCGGGAGCACGCTGCACGTGCGTGTCGCTGGCGGCGTGTTCCTAGGGAACACTGCCTGTCACTGACACAGGTATCAGCCGCCAGCCGGCGGCTGATACCTTGTGATCGGCTGTGATCTACTTAACAGCCGATCACATCCAATGTAAACAGAGCAGTAACTCACTGTTACCAGCTGTTCTCTCCTCACACAGTGTCCAGTGTGAGGAGAGAAGAGCTGGGATCAGTGAGTTACTGATCTGCATAGTAAAATCACACTGACACATCCCCCCTGCCCCCCCAATGCACCTGTCACCCCAACAGTCACCCCATATGCCCCCATAAAGTGCACCTGTCATCATAAAGAGCACCTGTCATCATAAAGTGTACCTGTCACCCGTCACCCGTCATTGACCGTGGCGTGTCACCCATCACCTGTCATTGACCGTGGCCTGTCACCCGTCACCCATCACTGAACGTGGCCTGTCACCCATCACTGACCGTGGCGTGTCACCCGTCACCCATCACTGACCGTGGTGTGTCACCCGTCACCCATCACTGACCGTGGCGTGTCACCCGTCACACATCACTGACCGTGGCGTGTCACCCATCACCCATCACTGACCGTGGCCTGTCACCCATCACTGGCCGTGGCGTGTCACCCGTCACCCATCACTGACCGTGGCGCGTCACCCGTCACCCATCACTGACCATGGCGTGTCACCCGCGTGTCTTATAAATGGACAACTGTGTAAAAATAAAAGCGTTTTTCATTTTTTCCCACATTTTCCAAAAACTACTGGAAAAAAATGACATGTTCAAATGACTCATTATGCACCATAGATTATACGTTGGGGTGTTTGCTTTCCAAAATGGGGTCATTTTGTGGGCAATTCCATTGTCCTGGTGCTCCGGGACCTGCAAAAGTGTAATAGGTAGGTGGTTGAGAAATGAGATGTGGAATTTGTATTTGTACTCGTAGAACGCCTGAAGGTGCTAGTTCAATGTTAGGCCTCTGTATGTGGCCAGACTGTGTAAAAGTCTTACACATGTGGTATCGCCTTACTCATGGGGAGTAGCAGAATATATTTTGGGGTGTAATTTTTGCTGTGTACATGCTATGTGTTGGAAATATCATATAAATGGATAACTTTGTGTAAAAAAAATGCGTTTTCATTTTTTTCCCACATTTTCCAAAAACTATTGGAAAAACATGACATGTTCAAAAGACTTATTATGCCTCATAGATTATACGTTGGGGCGTTTTCTTTCCAAAATGGGGTCATTTTGTGGGCAATTCCATTGTCCTGGTGCTCCAGGACCTTCAAAAGTGTAATAGGTAGTTGAGAAATGAGATGTGTAATTTATGCTTGCAGAACGCCTGAAGGTACTAGTTCAATGTTGGGCCTCTGTATGTGGTCAGGCTATGTAAAAGTCTCACACATGTGGTATCGCCATACTCAGGAGGAATAGCAGAATGTATTTTGGGGTGTCATTTTTGCTATGTACATGCTATGTGTTGGAAATATCTTATAAATGGTCAACTTTCTGTAAAAAAAATGCGTTTTCATTTTTTTCCCACATTTTCCAAAAACTACTGGGAAAAAATGAACCGTTCAAAAGACTCATTATGGCTCCGCCGTGTCATTTCCGCCCAATCGCCTATAATAGGATGAGAGTGAGGCTCGATAAGGATGATGTCATATCAATCCAATCCAATCACGTTGATTTGTGTTGCAAGCAGTCAGAGCGAGAACAGATAGGGATGATAAGTGCAGTGGGAGGGACAGCAGCACAGAGAGGAGGAGAAGCGGCTGTCAAGCCATGCAGGGAGATCGGTGCTTACAGCTGTCCCTCCCGCTGCACTGATCATCCCCAGCTGTAAACCAGAGGATCATCCACATGTGCAGGGTGGTCACAGTGGGCCCCTCCCCACTCGGAAAGCTAATGTGCAGTGAACAGCATGCACCGATGGATGATACGACATCTGCTCATATAGTCACATGGGCTGCTCAGATGTGATAGGGAGGACATACTCAACATAAAAATTCACTGAAAACTGAGCACGTGAAGAGTTACTGCCACAGCTGCAAAATCCCTAGCAGAATTGCAGAATCTCATAGTGACTGAGTGAATATGAACCACATGTAATACACCATTTATATTTAGTTTTTTATGATGTGGGTTTAGTGACACTTTACTTAGGGAGGATTAGGATTAATAGGGGGTTAAATAGGAATACATTTTAGTTACAAAAAAAACTAATTTTTTTGATTAGTTGTAAGGTTGTTTTTACTGATGTAATTTGCAAATCAAAGGCCGCCCTTTTCATATACTGTGTATATGAATGAAAAAGTAAATACAGTGCAAAACATGTTACATTGTTAGCCTGTCTGTATATACGGTCCTACCCTACCAATATATACTGCCTTAGCCTGTCTATATATACTGCCCTAGCCTGTCTGTATATATGTATATACTACCCTAGCCTGTCTGTATATACTGCCATAACCTGTCTACATATACTCCCCTAGCCAGTCTGTATATACTGCCCTAGCCCGTCTATATATACTGCCCTAGCCTGTCTGTATATACTGCCCTGGCCTGTCTGTATATACTGCCCTATCCTGTCTGTATATACTGCCCTAGCCTGTCTGTATATACTGCCTTAGCCTGTCTGTATATACTGCCCTAGCCTGTCTGTATATACTGCCCTAGCCTGTCTGTATATACTGCCCTAGCCTGTCTGTATATACTGCACTAGCATGTCTATATATACTGCCCAAGCCTGTCTGTATATACTGCCCTAGCCTGTCTGTATATACTGCCCTATCCTGTCTCTATATACTGCCCTATCCTGTCTGTATATACTGCCCTATCCTGTCTGTATATACTGCCCTAGCCTGTCTGTATATACTGCCCTAGACTGTCTGTATATACTGCCCTAGCCTGTCTATATATACTGCCTTAGCCTGTCTGTATATACTGCCCTAGCGTGTCTGTATATACTGCCCTAGCCTGTCTGTATATACTGCCCTATCATGTCTCTATATATTGCCCTAGCCTGTCTATATATACTGCCCTATCCTGTCTGTATATACTGCCCTAGCCTGTCGGTATATACTGCCCTATCCTGTCTGTATATACTGCCCTAGCCTGTCTGTATACACTGCCCTGTCCTGTCTGTATATACTGCCATAGCCTGTCTGTATATACTGCCCTATCCTGTCTGTATATACTGCCCTATCCTGTCTGTATATACTGCCCTAGCCTGTATGCATATACTGCCCTAGCCTGTCTGTATATAGTGCCCTAGCCTGTCTGTATATACTGCCCTAGCCTGTCTGTATATACTGCCTTAGCCTGTCTGTATATACTGCCCTAGCCTGTCTATATATACTGACCTACCCTGTCTGTATATACTGCCCTAGCCTGTCTATATATACTGCCCTACACTATCTGTATATACTGCCCTAGCCTGTCTATATATACTCCCCTAGCCTGTCTATATATACGGCCCTAGCCTGTCTGTATATACTGCCCTAGCCTGTCTGTATATACTACCCTGGCTTGTCTATATATACTGCCCTAGCCTGTCTGTATATACTGCCCTAGCCTGTCTGTGTATACTGCCCTATCCTGTCTATATATACTGCCCTAGCCTTTCTGTATATACTGCCCTAGCCTGTCTGTATATACTGCCCCAGCCTGTCTGTATATACTGCCCTAGCCTGTCTATATATACTGCCCTAGCCTGTCTGTATATACTACCCTAGCCTGTCTATATATACTGCCCTAGCCTATCTATATATACTGCCCTAGCCTGTCTATATATACTGCCTTAGCCTGTCTGTATATACTGCCCTAGCCTGTCTGTATATACTGCCCTAGCCTGTCTGTATATACTGCCCTATCCTGTCTGTATATACTGCCTTATACTGTCTGTATATACTGCCCTAGCCTGTCTGTATATACTGCCCTAGCCTGTCTGTATATACTGCCCTAGCCTGTTTATATATACTGCCCTAGCCTGTCTGTATATACTGCCCTATCCTGTCTGTATATACTGCCCTAGCCTATCTGTATATACTGCCCTACCCTGTCTGTATATACTGCCCTAGCCTGTCTATATATACACTGCCCTAGCCTATCTATATATATATACTGTCCTAGCCTGTCTATATATACTGCCTTAGCCTCTCTGTATATACTGCCCTAGCCTGTCTATATATACTGCCCTAGCCTGTCTGTATATACTGCCCTATCCTGTCTGTATATAGTGCCTTAGCCTGTCTGTATATACTGCCCTATCCTGTCTGTATATACTGTCCTAGCCTGTCTGTATATACTAATATGCGGATTCAAACAGCGCAGTAAAATGATTAATAATTAATAAAAAACAGCTGCTGAACACTAAAGGTAATTTATCTAAATCCTTCAATCAAATAGTCCAAATGTAAAACAGTGCAGCGCTTCAGAACAGTCTCTCTCCAGTGCGTGGTACACCCAAATGTGCTTCTATGTTCCAAACCAGAAAAGGTGATATAGTGTCAGATGTCCTCCACCAGCCACACTAAATGCTCACCTTCCTAAGTGGGCTCTTATTACAGGAGCCAAGACCCGCATGATATAAAAATTCCGCTGACGAAGTTCCGGTGGGACGATACGCGTACGGAAGGAAGTGACGTCATCCGCAGTCGCCGCTGTCTCCATAGGTGTGGATGTCTTAGATCGAGCGCCCACCATTGCATTTACGAGACCATTGATGTTTGATTTTATGGATCATATGTGAGTACCACATTTTTAGTTTTTTATCCAATAAATTAATGCCAGTAAGCAGTGAGCACTAGATGTGGGTTAATTCTTGTTGCATGTGTCGGGGAGCTGAGATACACAAAGCCCGTCAGGAACTGCTTTTCTTATGAGCATGATTTTGGTATATGAAGGAATCTGAGAGGAAGAAAAGATTCACCATCTCCTCATCTCGGAATTTTTATATCATGCGGGTCTTGGCTCCTGTAATAAGAGCCCACTTAGGAAGGTGAGCATTTAGTGTGGCTGGTGGAGGACATCTGAAACTATATCACCTTTTCTGGTTTGGAACATAGAAGCACATTTGGGTGTACCACGCACTGGAGAGAGACTGTTCTGAAGCGCTGCACTGTTTTACATTTGGACTATTTGATTGAAGGATTTAGATAAATTACCTTTAGTGTTCAGCAGCTGTTTTTTATTAATTATTAATCATTTTACTGCGCTGTTTGAATCCGCATATTAGATCTATCACTCAATTTATCATACATTCTAGCTGCAGTAATGGATGTTTTTCAGTATTTGGAGATGAGAGTCATTAACATTGGTGATGTGTTCTCCAAAAGAGGCATGGAGGACACATCGGGTGATTTATTCCAGCTATTTAGGAAATTGGGCCATGTTTATGAAAAGAAGATCAAAGCATGGTGGGATATCACCACTTTTGAACAGTATATTTCAGCTAAGCTAACCCCACGTAGGCTTAGATGGGATATTCCTGCCAACGACGGGTTGGTGGATGAGGAATCAATCAAAGAATGGAGTGATTTCTTTTGCAAAAAAGGATGGGAATTAATGGAGCTTTTATTAAAAAGAAAACAGAGGAGGATGAAAGCCCTTGAATCCCAGATCCGTGACCTTCAGGCTAGTGTAGATCCTTTTAAAGATACGGATGAGTTTGCTAAGCTCTCCAACGAACTTAAAACGAAATTGCCCAAATGGGATTTGGAGACTCAGAATAAGAAAAAGAAGAAATTTCTGAGGGATTTTAATGACTATAATGGAGGTACTGTATTTAAGTGGCAGTCCAAAACTACTATAGAATTGGAACCCAGAGAGATTACACACCCCCAGGATATAGAGGGATACACCCCTACCCCAGGGGCTAATAATACCTCATACTTCCAGTATCCGGATGATAAAGAACAGGGACCCCAACCCACACCTTATACGCCTAGACCTAATCAATGGGCTAGAGTTAAGAGGGGTGGAAGAAGGGGAAGAGGAGGCAGGGGTAATCCCCAATACCCCATTTATCAAGTTAGACAAGAGGATACTTGGTTAGGATCCACCTATAATGATTCCCCTGGGAGACCATACCCTGGTCAGGGGTACCATCAAGGGACCCAAAGGGGGGCTAATCAGTGGAATTATCCTAACCGAGGGTACCATCAGGGAACCCCAAGGGGGGGCAGTCAGTGGAATAATGGAAGGGGGGGGCTATCAGAAAGAAAGGGGAACTGGTTATAGGGTACCTACTTCTAATAGATTCACTCCTCTCCAGACATATCCCCATTATAAAAAAGTTTAACTCGCACGCCTATATGAATACTTATAAGTGTATTCAAACCTTAAATAAATCTAAAACGTGACCCCGTATAAATTCTGGGAATAGGTCTCATGCATTAAGGAGAGAGCAATTAAGGTGCGGTGAATTTAACTTATACGGGAGAGGATGACCCCAAAACGAGAAAACATAGGCAAACGGGGGGGAAGAAGGAGAAAAGGAAAGGAAAAAGACCTCTTAGGGAGGAAGCTACACGGAGGGACTCCTCCTACGACGGTGGTAGGGAGGAGAGACACTCCAGGGGCTGACGGGGGAGGACCCGGTGAGACCCTAAGGACTTTTAGGGGAACTAGGTATACCCCTATACAGACCTCTCCTCACTTAGATAATCTTCATCCATGGGATATTGGTCAAGGGGAAAGAAAGACTATCG
>BLSH010039882.1:73606-90778 GCA_018402905.1 Glandirana rugosa
TGTCGACAACGAGTATGTCCGACCGGTTAGGGGTACGTACGTGCGGAGAAGATAACATAGCAAACTTATATTTGTTCACACAGTTACCAACCACCAAACGTAACTCGAGTACAGTACACTGACACGGAACCTCTGACTAACCGACTAACACTTCGGTAGTTCAGGATAACAATAGGGACTAAGTTGGGATATTTAATTTCCACCTATATTTTTTACACGTCACGTACTCGTATTTGTACTTTTATTCGGGGGACCAGCTCCGTGACTCTCATTTAACTCTTTTTTTTGCATTTAGTGTCTGTACTTTAGATGTTTTCTTATAACGTTTTATATCTACATTGGTGTGACATTATACCATTCCACTTCAAGTTATTATAATTAGGTGGTCACCTCTTCAAATAGAGAACTTGCACTTTGTTTTTCACAGAGTTCGCTGATTTTTCATTTATTTTGCACTTTTTTAGAAGTTGAACACGTTCTACTTTTGTGGTACGTACTTATCCCATGAGAATGGTCTTTATGGACCATATGTCCGTACACCCAGCCTAAGGGTCCAGCAGTCCGTAGGTGTCTCACTTCATCTCTACTTTCTGGACAGCGTGTTGCTGAATGGATTAATATTATTGAACTTCACCTTACCATATTACAGTGTGGTTACATCTATATTTTGCAATATTCTTTTGTAGATTTCATGTCTGTGATTTACGTTTTTTTTCTCAATTTACTCTCAGTGCCTCGACCAGGGGGCTTATTTTCATGTTTATGCTCATGCACTGCACATTTTTTATATCCACCTTTAATTTATAGGGTTGAATCAGGGATAACAATAGGACTTGATGGCTTCACAATCAGCCAATCAGTCTCCAAGGCACAGTCACATGACATGAGCTCAATGCAAACCACCAACCAATGACACACTTGTTTATATTCAAACGATACAATAGAAGAGGCGTGCATGCATGGGGATTGGCCAGCCTGTATGAGCAACAGCTGTCTCCAGATAACAATGAAAGCTATGTGGAGACATGGCCTCCATTGAAACCAAAGCGCTATCTCACAGAGGCCCTCCAAGCAAAATGCCATGCATGCAAAACCTTGAACTGCCATTACAACGAATCGCTATCAAAGACAGCTCTATGAACTATACTCTATAGCGATTATGCTACTGTTCCATTAAAGGGTACATTTTGCACAAAGGAATATAGCTGTAGATTTCTGTCACATTGATCAGATGCGACAGAAAGCTTACAGATCATTATCCTTACATAAAAGGCAATACTGATTTCATAACGCAAGTAAACCGCCGCCAAGCAGATCAATCTGTACATAATACAGGGGCCCCCCGATTGACGGTAATACACCCGCGCCACAGAACGTGCATTGCACCTCAAAGATACGGACCAGCGTTTGCTCCAGCGTTAACCGCTCAGGGCACCTGCCGGCCGGCATGATCGGGCGGGTAGCATGTAGTTATAAAATAATGGAAGGTTTCCATTGTAAATGGCCTTTCCTCAATATCGGTTAAAGCCATATTCGCTGTACATAGAGAATATTGTTAAACCAACACTGGGAGACACTGTGACAATACATAATACACATCCTAAATTTCTAAAACAGTTTCTCCTCTTGTCATATGCTCCCATGTGTCCCTCAATGAATCTTGATCATCTTCTAAACACGAACACCAGTCCAATCAAAAAGGAAAAAAATGAAACATTCAGTCCATCCATTGAACAAAAGAAAACCATGGTTGACACATATTCTTTGGGAGTGATGACTCAGAGGGAAAGCATGATGTGGGGGTTATAGCGATCACTGGAATCCTCAGCATCTGGTACATGGGTTGGACTTCAGGGGACCTCTTGTCTTGGCTAGGAAGATGTGGTCATCTGCTCGGGCTTTGGTGACTTGATCGATCAGGCAGCAGGAACATCTCATCATGGCATATAGAAGGAATAGAAACAAAACAACATGAGTATATATACCCCTACTTCCTTCAGCCAGGATCCGATGGAAAAAACAAGAACTCCCCAAAATCTCCCAACCCCTTTAGAAAGGATTCCAACCTTCACTGGCTATAGCCCTGGCTCTCCCTAGCAGGGACCTAACGTTATCCATATGGACTTGGACCTTGTCACTAGTGCCTGTCATCCAGGTACAACAGTCTTCTGCTATGAACTCACAGAAACTCCCCTTTTGCGCTGAAAGATAATCAAGTGTCATCTTTTCCTGTAATAGACTCTGTCGCTGTTCCTGTGAGATCTCCCTTACAGCTTCAACGGTTTCATTGAACACCCCATCCACAGTGGATGAAAAATTGTTCAATCGTTTCCTAAGTTCAACCCTCACCCTGTGCAAGCAGGAAACCATGCCCAGGCCTTGTTGGAATTGGTTAACAATTCCCTTTGAGCTGTCCCTGCCATTCTTACCTTCTCTCGCGCCATCAGATCCTAACGATCGGCCATGATGTAAGATGCTGGGACGGGTTTTACCATGCTTGCTTTAGGGGTATTAACTTATAATATGTGGAACAGCATAAGAAGTAGAAGGGGGCTGTTAAAGTTGCACAGGGGGACTCTAACGGTCCCCTGCATTGCGCAATAACAGGACAGTCTGGGGGATTCCTCCCTCAGTCTGTATGTCACACTCTTCCTACCAACAGATGTCATCTAGTCTATTGGTGCTACTAGAGAAGGATGGGGGTCTAAGTCTCATAAGACTGACTGTTATACCTTTCTGACAAACCGTGGATCCTACAAAACTACTCCTCTTACCAAACTTAAAGTTAAAGCACACTTGTGGGCCACTTAGTTGTCCGGATACCCATACTGGTTTTGTGAGGGAGGGGCAAAAACCAGAGCTAAAGCTGAAACTGTAACTAATTTTATCTTCTAGAAATGTATCCTTAAGTTAGTTTGTGTCTTTTTGAGATCTTTGCTAGTTTTTTTTCTTCTGTTTGCTTTTACCAATATGAACATCATATATACATACAATAAATAAATAATGGCCACTGAGAGTCCCACTTTGATCTAATGAAACAAAAAAAAATTTCCGAATTTCTAGATCCCTTGTTGTCTCCTCAGGTTCACCATCAAGACTGCTTCAGAACCTCTGGAACTCCCTATCCCAGTATGTCTAGTCATGCCCTACCCTTTTCACCATTAAGTGATCCTCGAAAATTAATTTACTCAGGGACACAGAATCTCTGGGAGTAAATAGGTTGCACGGTGACACTGGGCAGGAAGCAGGTGTGAAATACACTTGGGGACACACAGATAGTCTGCCAAGTACATTAACATACCTTAGCCTGGGGCGATGAGCTAGATTTGAAAAGGAAGGGATGGCTGGGTGTGTATTGAATTGAATTACCCATGGGGGGTCTACTTAGTTTTGAATACAACTCTTGTGGGCTGCTTGCAAGTTAAAGTTCCACTTTGACCAAAATAAGAATATCACAATTTGTATATTTCCTACAACCAATAACAAACCTCTGTAACTCTTACTTTCACGTTCCTACAAAAATAACATATTATTAAATACAAACAATGAGAATAAGACATAAGACAAACATTTAGATACAAATGCAAAGGGAGAGATTTCATAGTTACCATGCTACTTAAAAAAAAAAAAAAAACTTAAGCAAGACAAAGATGAAAAGCAGATGGGGTAAACACACAACTGGTTAGGTTGGGCTTTACCCAGCAACGTTCTTTCCAAGGGCTAACACAATACATTCCACAATGCCCAGAAAATTATGTAATACACATCCAATCCTTCCCCGGCTTCCCTTAGTGGATCACGTAACTACAGCTTTCCCCTCTGGCCAGATATACAAAATGCGCATCACCCGGACTGAAAGCGCACTCTGCATATCCTGTTAATACACCATAATAGATTTCTGAAGCCACAATATCACTATATCCAGCGTCTTTGTTGTCTGGAGCCTGTTCCTAATTCAGTAATGAACTTTTCCCACCTCCAGATATCAAAGGAACATCCACTTTTTGAGGGGGCCACATGGCCCGAGCCCCAAACACAGACTTTATGTTCCGCAAAGCTGTTTGGCTAGATTGACAGGCCTCGCTTCCCCCCTCATACATGGACGGCCCATTGCCCATGTCGATTCGAATCGACTTTTGAGTTTAGGGGCAACACTGCCGGGTGCCTTCTTTCGCAGTGCTAGCTTGCTTCCGACTCCGATTACTAAACACGGCTTCCCCGCTGGTCAGCTAGAAACCTCCACCCGGTGGATTTGTACGGCTTTACAGCTCAGCAACTACCACTCTCTCCCCACCCCCGGTACTGACACGGTTACACGTGGAGCGGGTTTCAGAATCTGCTCCTCACACGTTGAAGACTGGAACAAACGTGTTGCTTTCTCCCGTTTCATGTAGACCGACCCAAAGTACGCACATTCATTCCGACCTAACCCGTGCAGCCAAACAGCCACGGAAGTGCAATTAAATCCTCACATTATGAACCTTGGCTTCAGTCTATTTCCTGATGTTATACTAAAGAAATGGAGATGCCGGTTACTGATTACACACTGAAAGGTATAATGTCTCTACCTGGAACACAAACTACCATAGAAAACACTATCTCTATAACACTAACCACAAATTAGTCCAAAACAAACCTGATTTTAAACAAAACTGAATCCAATACAAGAATGGATCAGTTATACTCCACACTGTAGTCTATCATTGAAAATCAATGGTTATACAACAAAAACCCTATGAAAAAGCTACTTAAACATAAATGCCTACATAAAGCTGAAAAAGTTATAAAAACAAAACAACTATATCCAAAACCAAAGCTAAAACACGAAAACAGATGAATTGTATAAAGATGCTAAATCTGAACAAGTCAAACAAAACTGGTTAAAACAGATGCAAAAATCCTGTAAAAACATCACGTAATGACTCTTATAAAAAGTTTCCTTTCCAAACAAAAATGTAAAAACAGTTAAACACGAAAAAACAAAAATGATGATGCAACAGAATTCAATATGGCATCTCAGCCATGTGGCTCCTTTGTCAGTACTCCAAGATGGCGGCCACACCATGTGGGTTTCAATCACCACAACACAAAATGGCAGTAAGTGAAGCAACATTACAACCCCATGGCCCTCTTTACCAGGAGAAAATGACGCCAAACACGTGATGGAAACAAAACGACCGCACCGAGGACTACCAACCACAGTACAAATACGTGGATTTTGGTGTTAGAACACTAAAAACGCATAACACAGAATTTATCAACCGGATTTCAAATACAGCGTAGAAATTAACCATCCTCACTGAATGCTGATTTTCAGCCATTCGCCACTAGAAACTCAGTTCAAAACCCGGGACAGCCATGTGCTACTCAAACTTCAGCGTCTAAAATAACCAACGGTTTCATTAACAAATGAGTTGTACTATAAACAGACAGAACCAGAGCTGAATTACAGTGTAAAAAGCACAAAACCTCTTTACGATTACAATACTGTGTCTAAACTAAATTTGCCGCCAAAAATAAAAAAAGGCGCAATTCGTAAGCAAACATAGCATAAAAAAACCTCTATACACTGTAATGTTAACTCGGTTTAACACTTAAAGCTGAATAGCCGTCTAACAACAGATGTCTCTACCAAAAACTGAATTACAGCTGGGACTACACAAAACAACATTACAACAAAATGGTGGTAACTTACGCCATTCCCGCCAAAAGCAGCCCAAACTGAAAACTCTTCCCTTACAGACTGACAATACAATCTGAGACTCCAAGCGAATTACCGCCAAAATTACAACATAGCACACACAACACTGATATCGAGCACGCATTCAAAGTATATCCATAATCATACATACCGATCACGCATTCAAAGCATATTCATAATCATACATACCGATCACGCATTTAAAGCATACAGTTACTCATAACACACACTTTAGGTGTATTGATTAGGACCTATAGAGGACAAGTATAGGTTTTCTTCCTAATCAATAGACCTAACTACAATGATTACAAAGCAATTAAATCCCCGCCATTATGCAAAAAAGAAGAAAACAGGTTCTTTAACAAAGCAGAATTTACCTGACACAGCGGACAGAGAAAGCACATCCTAGACTCAGGACAGCAAAAGATTTCAAAAATTGAAATAAAATTGGTTTTACCAATAGCCGGCTGTTTTGATGTCCTGTCCGATTTGCTTCCTCCCTTCGGTCTGATGTGATGGAAATTTCTGTAGGCTCCAAAAATTCTGTGACTCGCCATTTCTGTAAGGGCAATTATAATACCTTGTATGCATTATAATTTGCCTGCGCTAATAAGCGCACTTTTCAGCTCTTTTGCATAATGCATTTGAGTGCACTCGTGTTAAAGCAAGTAAGACAGACACAAATAGCTGTTCTTCACATGGCAAGCTCGCAGGGTTGTCCTGCCTTTGAATTCTTGTTCCTTTAATTTATAGGGTTGAATCAGGGATAACAATAGGACTTGATGGCTTCACAATCAGCCAATCAGTCTCCAAGACACAGTCACATGACATGAGCTCAATGCAAACCACCAACCAATGACACGCTTGTTTATATTCAAATGATACAATAGAAGAGGCGTGCATGAATGGGGATTGGCCAGCCTGTATGAGCAACAGCTGTCTCCAGATAACAATGAAAGCCATGTGGAGACATGGCCTCCATTGAAACCAAAGAGCCATCTCACAGAGGCCCTCCAAGCAAAATGCCATGCATGCAAAACCTCGAACTGCCATTACAACGAATCGCTATCAAATATAGCGATTATGCTACTGTTCCATTAAAGGGTAAATTATGCACAAAGGAATATAGCTGTAGATCTCTGTCACATTGATCAGATGCGACAGAAAGCTTACAGATCATTATCCTTACATAAAAGGCAATACTGATTTCATAACGCAAGTAAACCGCCGCCAAGCAGATCAATCTGTACATAATACAGGGGCCCCCCGATTGACGGTAATACACCCGCGCCACAGAACGTGCATTGCACCTCAAAGATCCGGACCGGCGTTTGCTCCAGCGATAACCGCTCAGGGCGCCTGCCGGCCGGGATGATCGGGCGGGTAGTGTGTAGTTATCAAATAATGGAAGGTTTCCATTGTAAATGGCCTTTCCTCAATATCGGTTAAAGCCATATTCGCTGTACATAGAGAATATCGTTAAACCGACACTGGGAGACACTGTGACAATACATAATACACATCCTAAATTTCTACAACAAGTGTTTAACCTGATCAGCTGTATTTGGTTGGCTACAAATACATGGAACCGTCTTGCATCATTATTAATATAACCAAGCACAATCTTGGAGTCGGTTCAATAGTATTGATGGATATCACACAAGTCTTGTTCACTCTTGAGCAAATCACCAATTCTTGTGGCCACAACTGCAGCTGAGTGCTTCATTCTGGGAATTGTTATTATCCGTTTTGGGGCAATGCTTGCTTTACCCATAACAGGCGTGCAGTAGACATCTCCAGACTTGGACACAGTTCTGAGGTACAAACATACTCTATAGCCGGACATGCTAGCGTCAGAAAAATGGTGGAGCTCATATTGCTAAATGTTCTTGGCACATAACAACGTGGTATCTTTTCTGAAGACAGGTTATAAAGGTCTTGAAACCAAGCTTCCCAATGAGACCTGAGGTCACCAGGAAGTGGTTCATCCCAGCCTATCTTGTCTTGACACATCTTTTGTAGTATCCCTTTAACAACTAAGATGAAGGGAGCGATAAATCAGAGAGAATCAAAAACTGAAGCAACTGTAGACAGCACTCCTCTACTAGTGAAAGAATTTTCTTTTATTAAGACTCTGAAATGGAACTTGTCTGCAGTCATGCACCATTGGAACCCGAGCGCCCTTTCTATTTTTGATTCTTCTTGGGTCAAATCCAAGTCAGTTGCACCTTCAGTGCATTCTTCCTTTGGGAATGTGGCCATCACCTTCTTTCTGTTGGTGACATATTTGTGCAAGCGAAGTTTCCCGGTATTACAGAGATCTCTGGCTTCCTTCACGAGCTGGATAGCATCTGCCTCTGTGTCCACACTTGCTAGACCATCATCAACATAAAAGTTGCGTTGTATAAACTTCACTGTATCTTGATTAAACTTGCCTTCACCTTGTGTGGCAAGGTACTTAACTCACAAACTCACGCCCAGGTGACACGCAAACGATCGCAGTGATACTCGAGGCAGTCACGGATAGAATACATCCGCAGTGTTGTCTATTTTACCTGTATCTGCTATCGGAACATTGTTACTTTTATGGGCAAAATAAAGTGGAGTTTAAAGAGTTACACGATGAGGAGTCTTTCCTTTCTTTCATAAATCAACTGGGAGCGGAGACCAAGTACAGGATAAGGAGCAGCATATCCAGGGTCGGATTATAGACCACAAGCGCATGTTGACTTTTCCACACCGTACGGGTGGAAAGTCAATGGGATCTGGTAAGCAGTGGTATAATACCCAAAAGATCTTCTTACTTCACACAAGGCACGGCACGAGCACCTTATGAAATATTGGATGCTTTTAATTGGACTGTTTATGTGGACTTTTTAAGATTGAGGAACCAAAGAAAAAATTGAAGACTTGTTGCACATGTTGCACTTGCACTTTATGTATAGAGATTTTTTAAGTGATAAGATGTATACACAATAAGAGGCACCTATATGCACACTATTTAGCACGTTTGGCACTTTAGATATTAGAAACTGCAAAATATGATTCAGCTATTTTCTATGTTGTAATAGACGATAGTGATAAATAGCAAGCGCAGTTTAAAACAGTTTACCCCATTTCCCCACATTTTGCACATAGGCTACAGCAGCAGCAGCATCATTTTAAAGCAGAGCACTGGGGAGCATACCACACTAACCCCTAAATATTGGCACATAGGCACTTTTTTGTATTCATCAAGCACTGAACGATTGTATAGAAGCTATTCACATTATAGTAGTAGCCCGCAAGCGCTGTTCAATACAATTTTCTACTTAAGCCCGAAGTTTGCACATCCAGACGAGGAAGCAGCTCCAAACAGGTAAACTTTCATGCGATACACTGATAGTGGGGATTCTGTGTTGCCTTCTTCCCACTACAGGAATCAAAGGTAGTCTCTATCCCTTGAAGCAACATGAAACTGATGGAACATACGCTCCACCTCACATATGATGGCCACTTTGCCTTTCCAAAAATGACATAAGACTCCAACAAGGGTATTTGTGAGGTCAGGTCCAGTCAGTAGATGTTCATTTAGGGAGGTATTCTAAAATCTATCAGAGCAATCAAAGACAATGTGAATCTTGCCTGGTTTCTGGGGGTGGTAAACCCCATGATGAGGGATATACCATGCTGGTTCATTGCTTATGTCCATCTCTGGAACCTTTTCAGCATCGCCTCTTACTATTGAAAGTCATGTAGTCCTTGTAGTATTGCTCATCCTTCTTCAGATGTTTCTCTAAACATTTGAGTCTATGTTCTACACAAGCTTTGTTGTTTGGCAAATCTGGTCTCTTATCTTTAAAGGGCAATGGCATTTCATAGTGTCCATCTTGCCTTTGCTTAATTCCTTCTTTCAACGTTGTCAAAAACTGTAAGTCTCTTTGTGACGCAAAGGGGTTGATTTACTAAAACTGGAGAGTGCAAAATCTGGTGCAGCTCTGCAAAGAAACCAATCAGCTTCCAGGTTTTATTGTCAATGCTTAATTGAAGAAGCTGATGTTAGAAGCTGATTGGCTACCATGCTCAGCTGCACCAGATTTTTCACTGTTCCAGGTTTAGTAAATCAACCCCAAAGACTTCTTCCCTAATCCTTTCACTAAAATCTGACTCAAAAACCTTCAGTATATCTGCGGAGTGATCATTTCCTTCAATTTGTTCCTACACACATAGTGCACTTCAGATTTCAGTTTTAGAGATGGTTTGACAGAGGTAAAACTTTCTTCATGATAAACCTCTGACTCACACCAATTTCATCTTCATTGTCAGTTATGGTATCCGATGATGCTCCAACCCCACACAGATTTCTGTGCAAATGACTGGCCTTCATTACCACTGATAACCTCTCTAGGCAGTAAGGCAAGTCAAGTTCAGGAAACATTTCATCTGCTAGGTGTTCTAGATGTGGCCAGTTCCTTGCGGTGTCACATGTGGGTATATGGGATCTATTGGCAGGTATGTAGTCTCTGGTATAAGTTGTTGGAAGTTTAATTTTTATTTCAAACTTGATGTCTCTTACTTGTAGACCAATCAATTTCTGGCTGGACACAAACTTTGTTTTAGAAGTTATGGTGGAAATCTTGAGTTTGACTGGCTCTTTTTTAATATCAAGCATTTCAGATGTATCTTTTAGGATGAAAGTAGTGTCACTCTGGGTGTCAAGCAAGGCGTACACTAGAATTTCTTTCCCTGGTTCAGTTATTGTTGAGACATATACTGGAATAATCAATGAGGTATGAGTGTTACTTCTTTCTTGGACAACTCTGTTGGAAGTTACTTGCATAGACTCTCATGTCTTCTGTGATCAGCTGTTCTTTCTGAGGGTCCATGATTGGTCTTTGTCTGCTCTGGATTGGTTCTGACTCTTTGTCCTTGATCTTTATTCTCTCGATCTTGATGTAGGCATGTTGTGACGACTTTCACATTTATCACACACACTTCTGGAGGTGCACCTTTTGGAGTTATGAGCGATTTTAAGGCAGCCAAAGCACAAATTCTTTGCCTGTACAAACTTCACTCCTTCTTCCACTGGTCTTTCCATAAGTTTGCGACACTTATGAAGAGTTTGGTCATGTCTCTTACAAAAGTCACACATGGTGCTAGTCCTTTCACTAGAACTAGTATTAAAGGTTTTGGCACTTGAACTTTGATTGCGTTGTGACTTAAAATAATCTTAATCTGTTTGCTTAGATCTTGTTCTGTTGGCTTTATTGCTTGCAGCAAGGTAATCGGGTTGCAAGCAATTCTAGCTTCCCTGTTGAGGAATTCGACAAAGTACCTGAAAGCAGGGAATGCTCTGTATTCATCTTGGAACTTTGTGACAGCTCTGTTCCAGCATGAACTCAACCACTCTGGTAGGTTGGCTGCTATCCTTTGATTTTCAGTGCAGTCATTTGGAACTTGTAAACCTTGAACATAAGGCACGGCTGACTCAACGCTGCTATATGCTTATGCTATGCTTGTATTTTATCATGATAGCATTTTCCTTCTACAAACGGATTTCCGGATCTGTCATCAAGAATGTCTCAGGCAGCCCGATAAGCAGTTTCTGTTCCAACCAAGAAGGGTCCTTCAATGGCTCTCTTAGCTGGGCCACTTACATACTTACATAAAAAGAAAAGCTTTTCTTGGTTTGGCAAGTTCTTGTGGTCAATTAATATCTGGAAAGGCATCTTCCAGTCATTATAATTCAGAGGGTCTCCAAAGAAAACAACAGGTTCTGGAATTGGAATCCTCTTGGCCGTAATTGCTTCATGGGAGGTAGTAGATATAGCTGACTGAGGGACAGGAACTTGGGTGAATGGAACCCTTTGAGATATAACAAGGGGTTGGTATAAAGGAGCTGTGACTTTAGTAATCAGGACTGGCTGAGAAGGAGTAGAAGGAGCACTTGGTTGAGAAACGTGACCTTGCTGTGTTTGTTGAGGATATGATATGATCTGATATAAATTGTGCTCTTTTTCTTGCATTCTCTGCTTCTATTTCCCTTCCTTGGGTGTCTCTTTCTGCTGTTAACCTCACATCCTCTGCCTCAAGTATTTTAATTTCCTTTTCATATTGATGTTGTGTCTTCATTATTTTGATCACCACTTGTGCGGCTGCTACCTCAGCTGCTGCTTCTTGTTTTTTCTGCAATGACTCTTGAGAAGACTGACTGGACATCTGGGAAACAGACCTTAACTTACTGGATGTTGCTGAAATGATGCTAGACACAGTAGTTTCAAACACCGATTCTGAATCAGGCCAGGTTATGTCTTCTGGACCTTCATTGAGGAAGTGTTGAAACTTTTCATTTGCAGTATTAGTGATTGCAAAAAGGTGTCATTTTTTTCTCCGAATTTCAGATTCAGGGCTTGTAATGCTTCTTATGTCACCATAAATACGGTCAACATCTGACTGAGTGTCATTGATCGTGCTCACAACTTCAATAATCAATTCTGCATTATCACTTTTCTTAAGGGCTCTTTTCAAACCATTGATATGATATTTCCATCTTCTATGTTTCTGTTCGAAATCCTTTATGAGAGATTCTAATTTAACATCTTGCAGTGCTTTACTCTTTTCGGTGAGTGTGCATGTACGTTGACTTCTTCTAATGTGTGGGAGCTGTGTATTATCTGAGCTCAGCTCAGACAGTTGCATTTGTGCAGCTTTTTCTGCTTGCTGTGATGGGTTGGCTTGCACTGTATTGACAACATCTTGTGGAATAGGGTCTGCAAGACTGGCTTCTGAATTGGACAACACTGTACTTTCACTTGTGTCTGACATGTTAATCGATTCCGTATTAAAGGTGCTTGTTTGTTCAGCCTTTACTTGCTACTGGCTACTTCAGTCAATTAATTGCGATTGAGTATATAAGGAAAATGATCAACCCTGAAGAGGTTAATGCACAAACCTAATCAGCGCTCCTAGTATGCCAGTCAAATCTTAACCCATGTAATGTTGGAAATACCAACACCTTTGTAAAAACAATAGCTGCTGCTATAAAATAAAAATCACAATATGCACAAATATTACAGTATAAACATGTTACACTCCAATATGTCAAACCAGGGCTGTAGATCATTTTTTTGTCCTGGGGGGGTTCAACAGCAGGTACCAAGTGGTGAAGCGGGGGGGCACAGCACAGGAGCGAGCATGCACTGTGTGCCCCCATAGCAAGTAGCTTTCTATTGTGGCACATAGAGAAGAGGAGGATCAGGGCCACTCTGTGCAAAACCATTGCACAGAGCAGGTGAATATAACATGTCCTTTATTTTAATTTAAAATTAATTTAAAATGTGTTATTTAATTTAAAATGTGGTTTCTCTGAGGCTGTGTTCTTAGAAAAGGTGCAAGGACCTTTTCCCTGCATTTCCCGCAGGGACAGCAGCCCATTTCCATGCAAACGCAGGCCACACCGCATGCATAGGTGTGAACTATACTTAGCCTTGGTTCACACAGGAACTGGATAACATTTCTGTGCAATTCACATGCGATTCAGTGCAGTGCGATTTGAGCCCATTGATTTTGAATGGGCTTAGATTGCACTGCATTACACCAAAGTCGTGCATGCACCAATTTTAGGAACGCATTGAAACTGGATCACATAGTCATTTTGTATCATCGAATCTGGGGCAGGCAATTTGGGTTGTTGTTAAGATTTCACTGACACCCGCTGTAGATTGCAAGGGCAGTGCAATTTGAATGTGGTGCAGGACCAGGGCCACCTTTTAATATTGATTGGACCCTGGGCAAACATTTTCTTTGCCCCCCCATTCACATCATGACTGTTCACTGATTGGTTGCTGGAGGTTACAGCACATCATTACCGCTCACTGATTGGTTGCTGGAGATTACATCATCTCCCTGCCTGCACACCATGGGCTGGGGAGGTGGGAGACTCACCAATAGATAGAAAACTCCTAGAACGTGTTATTTGCAATGAGCAGAGCACACACAGCTATGAAAGTAGGGACTGCAGTGTGTGGGAAAGAGGCCTTTGTGGTGAAAGGTCTACTTTAAACCAGAACAGCTTGTTCTGACTCTCATGCATTCCATTCATTGTTAGGATGTATAGCTTGGTTTGAGATTGCATCCCAGTGATGGTCAGCCGATGAGGTTTTCGGGGCCTCAACTGCAGCCCCTGACATACCAAAGAGTTGTGCACATCATTTACTGCTAGACATACTACGTGAGACGGTCATAGACTGCACACTTACAGGAGATGGTCATAAACTGCAGATGCACTACAGGAGATGGTCAGAGATTGCAGACATAGTACAGGAGATGGTCAGAGACTGCAGACACAGTACAGGAGAGGGTCAGAGACTGTAGGTGTACTACAGGAGATGGTCAGAGGAGATGGTCAGAGACTGCAGGTGTTCTACAACAGATGGTCAGAGGCTGCAGACGTACTACGGGAGATGGTCAGAGACTGCAGGTGTACAAGAGATGGTCAGAGACTGCAGATGTACAAGAGATGGTCAGAGACTGCAGATGTACTACAAGAGATGGTCAGAGACTGCAGGCATACAAGAGATGGTCCGAGACTGCAGGCATACTAAAGAAGATGGTCAGAAACTGCATATGTATTACAGGAGACGGTCAGAGACTGCAGACATACTGGAGGAGATGGTCAGAGACTGCAGTTGTACTACAGGAGATGGTCGAGACCATCCACATACTGTCTGATCTCCTATCCCTGTACATTGTCTGCTGAACACTCACAATGGTCCTTCCTGATCACCATAACAGGTGCTGTCAGTGTCCCCACACACCACACATGTCCTTTACTTACTGTGTGACACCGACAATGAGGACAGGTCCTAGACTTTCAGCATGGACTGTACAGAGGAGGGAGGAGCCACCCTACCTCTCCTCCCCACTGAACACAGGTCTGGTTGTTAGAGGGTGGAGTGATTGGCTGTTAGGGGGATGTGGAGTTCACGTGATGGCAGGTCAGGCAGTGGTTGGTTGGGAATTGGAAGAGATGACGGAGCACCGAGCCGGGAACCAAGCCGCACAGCTGTAGTCCAACTCACCCCAGTAGTATTTGGCCAGCATCTTTTTTACAGGCAGCGCAGGTGCAAGTGGCAGCTGCTTTGTGCCCCACAACAATGACTGGGGCTGGGCCCCTTTTGCCCCATGTTAAAGACAGTCTTGTGCGAGAGATGCGTTGCAGGTTTTCTGCATCACATCCTAGTGTGAACTGGGGCTTATTATTGCCTTTTCAACAGAATTAAAGGGCCAGGGCACTGAGGGCAGCAAACAGTCCAGCCTGGCTCTGGCAGCAATGTTGTTGTGTCTGGCAACCCCTCCGCCCTTTGGCTCTGCAGTCAGCACCACAACATAGCTGACAGAGCCAGGCTGGACTGTCAGTACCAACCAAGCAGTGGAAAATGATAACCCACAAATCCAGTGATTAGTAAATAATTTTGCCAGTTGCCACAGACTCACTTACCTCAATGGCAGCACAGCAGTGGTGATAAGTGGTCTGTGATGACCGTCCCTCAGGCAGCAAGCAAGCCGAAAAGGAAAGAGGGAGGCTCAGCTCCTTAGCAGCAGTACTGCTACCTTGTGCGTTCTCTGCTCCATTCTCCTCCGAAGTCAAAGGCGGAAAGTACAGAGTGTACAGACAGTCGGGCACGGTGGGCGGGACTACAGACGCTGTCCACTCCCACTGTGTATATGATCTGTCCGCCGGGAACCCAGCACAGCCTGGTCGTAACAGCGTGACGTAAGTGCCTGTGACATTGTGCTTTACACCTGACCTGCTGCATCCACTTCGCTCACAATACTGACTGCTGTGCTCTGCTGTTTGTTGTTGCAGTGCTGTCACCATGAGAGACGACAGGGCAGATACACTTTTTATTTTTGGCAGGATGCTCTGGGGGGGGGTTTGAACACCCCAAACCCTCTCTTATCTATGCCCCTGTGTCAAACAGCGGTAAATGAAGAGTGTCCCACAGCTTGAATGCGGGACTGAAGTCGATAAGCCACAAAAAAGGGCTATCAGTCCATACACAGTTCTTTATAAACCAGATCGTCTTATGATATTTGCATCCTAGGTTATGGAGTATTCAGGATGCTCTATTCAACACCGCGTGAAAAACGGGGTTTCCTCCTATGTGGAGAGACTCACCGGATATAAAACTAAACACAGCCCATAAAGCACATCACAAGATGATCCTTTAAACTGCTTGACTCCTTATCACCAAACCACCATAGATAATCCTCAGTCTGTGTCATGGAGGTATCCTTAAATGAATGGAGCTCAGAATAGTGCGTTATCCTTATAAAGCTTTAATGAAACACTGCATAAAAAACACCCCCCTCTAGGGTATGCACTTACACTAATATAAATAAAACACAGCATGTAAACAATCTCTTTCGTATATACACATAAATCGTCATGTACGATTCCTTCTCACAACACAAGATCTCCTCAACGGCGGCGTTCCTGGGTGAAAGGTTCGTACAGCCGCCAATCACAATGGCCGCATGGTCACGCCCTGATGCGTTTCGTCATCACTTCCTCAGAGGCGCCGCTTTACACTTAAATAGGTCATCCCCTCCAGGAGCTTAACCCTTGCAGCAGGAGCGTCGCTAAGGGGTGGCTATCAGGGCTTCAGCCCCGAATGTCACACCCTCAGCCCCAAGCCTCACCAGCGGCCCCTAATGGCGGTGTCAAAACGCCTGCCGCACATAGCCGTGGGCGAGCGATGTCACCTAAGCCGCAGGCGAGGGGCTTGATAGAGCTGCGAGCAGGCGGCTCTGGAGAAGAGGGCTGGAGAGAGAGAGAGGGGCGGGCGATGGCACCTTAGCCATCAGCGAGTGGCTTGACAGAGCCGCGAGCGGGCGGCTCTGCAGAAGAGGGGAGGGCTGGAGAGAGGGGCGGACGAGCAGAGATGACATCATCTCTCTCTGCCTTCCCAATATCACTGCTCTACCGCTGCTGGCACTGTGGAGGAGAGTGGAAGATCTGATCCTCTCTCTCCACAGCCCTGAGTGCTGGAGCGGGGAGGGGCCTGTGACCACTTGATCTGTCCTAGGTGGGACACTCCACTTGGTGGGCACCTGTGATGTAAGGAGGAACTCCACTGGGGGGCACCTGTGATGTAAGGAGGGACTTCGCTGGGGGGCACCTGTGATGGAAGGAGGGACTCCGCTGGGGGACACCTGTGATGGAAGGAGGGACACTCCACTGGGGGGCACCTGTGATGGAAGGAGGGACACTCCACTGGGGGGGCACCACCAGTGTCCGGGGAGGGGCGAGGTCGTGAGTCCCGACACCTCTCTCTCCTAGTCTAGAAGGTGAGAGGAGGTGTCACGGTCGTCGCCATCTCGTCACTATAACCCTTCCGTCTCTCTCTACTACAGTAGAGACGAGCAGGCGGGGAGAGAGGTCGGGAGGGGAGAAGACGTCTCGGCGGGCGAGCGCCGAGACAGTTCGG
>BLSH010039882.1:96939-110005 GCA_018402905.1 Glandirana rugosa
GAGGGGAGAGAGGGAGGGGGAAGGGGAGATGGGGAGGGGGAGAGGGGAGGGGGAGGGGAGAGAGAGAGGGGAGAGAGGGAGGGGGAAGGGGAGATGGGGAGGGGGGAGAGAGAAGGGGCACAAAGAGAGAGGAGAAGAAAGAGAGAGAGAGAGAGAGAGAGGGAGAAGGAGAGAGGGAGAGGGAGACTCTCTTCCTTTCTTCCTCTCTCTCTCTTCCTTTCTTCCCCTCTCTCTTCCTTTCCCATCTCTCTCTCTCTCTCTCGGGGAGGGGTAGAGGGGAAGGGGGAGGGAGAGAGGGGAGAGAGAGAGGGGAGGGGGAGGGGAGAGAGAGAGGGGAGGGGGAGGGGAGGGGGGGAGAGGGAGAGAGGGAGAGAGGGGGGTGAGGTTTGGCATCAGTTGTCTTGAACTTTTAGTCTTTGGCTAAGGGAGGGTTAAATTAACCCCTAGACACTTTTTGTGAAACTGAATATGGTCAATCTTCAAGAACAAACTATCTCAGTCAGTGGCAGACTCTATAAAAAATATAAAACAACACTGGTGTGGATGGTGTGGCAGACTGGCAGGGGCGTCAGGTGATGGGCAGTGCACTGCACAGTGCACACACACTGCAGTGCACTCTGCACGGAGTGGGCAGTGGGCAGTGGGCACCAGACATGACAGCACTTCCTCCCTGGACCGTCACCTGGAAGTGCCAAAAAACTTAAAAAAAAAAACATGGATCACTGCAGTACTGCTCAGCATTTGGGAATATGTAGATTTTTCTGCAAGAACACTAGTTGATCCACATGCTATGGCTTGAGGGTATTTCTTTTTGCAGTTTCCACATCTCCTGCAGTGGAGAAAACCCACTCTGTAGAGACGCTTGTGCCTGGGATACACAAGTATTGCTTTGACAGCTGAGAGAGGAGGGGAAATATGCTCACGCCACCAGTTCAAAGGGTCCTTGCTGAGAGGCAGAGGTGGGTCTTTACAATATACAATCGCTCCTCTGTATATCTCCAATCTCTCCTCCTCTGTGAGGATAAAAGGCAGTCCCTTAAAGCGAGGATCCAGTGCAGAGGCTGTATGAAGGATCTTCTTCTCTGCCTCACTGCTGTACCTTCTGGAGATCTGTTTTGATGGCATTCTTTTTTTTTTTTTTTTATGTTTCAATGTTTTTATTGGTTTTTCGAGATTTGACAATCCAGAGATTAACATTAATACGTTGCTTTAACAGAAGCTTGCGTAGTTCAAGTTTACGGTTAGTGAGTATCAAATGCAAGTTAACATCGAGTACTCCTGCATTCTTACATTTATTGGTAACTATATATGTGAGATCAAGCGTTGGTAATCATATAGGGGTATTAGTGTTAGAGATGGTGAATCTCTTCCCTTATGTTACCTCAACTGTATCTCTTTCAAGGTTGGAGTAACCAAAACAATTAACAATAACTCTTTAACTTTAACCTGTAGTGGTAACCATTGGATTTTCATCAGTGTCTGCGATTGGTAGTAAAATGTGTTATGCTCATCCTGCCATTTGTCTATCTATCTGACCTCTCCTTCCAGGACACCCCTATGGGAGCTACTCTGTGTCCTGCAGGAGTGGCTTGTAGTTGGTGTTCAAAGCTGCGCTATTTGCTCCACTTACGTCTGGTTGGCTAGGTGAAGTGTTTCACTGATCCTGAATTCAACCAAGTGAACCACATTTGCCATGAGTTTCGTGCCAAACCCAATTTCCCTTGGCTGGATGCCTGCATAATTTCGTAGCTGCTATGGGTGTTGATTAGGTTCATTGTATCTATCAATTTTGGGGGTTGTGGGGATTTCCAAAGTTTTGTGATACTGGATCTGGCTGCCATTAGGATGTGTGTTACTACATTTCTATGTTGATGATGGATTTTGTCTATGTTCAGGTTAAGTAGGCCTAATGCTGGTGAGACCTCTAGGGGGGTGCCTATAGTTTCTTGGATAATTTGGAATCTTCCTTTCCAATAGGACTTGATTTTTGAGCAGTTCCACATTATGTGTAGAATGTCTCCCTTTGCTGAATTACATCTCCAGCATTTGTCGCTGTTTTTGGTATCAAACGACGCTAACTTGGAAGGTGTGAGGTACCATCTCAGCGATATTTTGTATGTGAGTTCCCAAAGGGATGAACATTGAGTTGCTTTAAATATTGAGTTGAGTGCATTTTGCCATTGTGAGTTTGTGTAGGTTTGTCCTAAGTCGTGTTCCCATTGTTGGTGTGCCTTAGCTTTTGAAAATTCTTTTTTTTTGTCTGATACTGTTGTATAATATCGATATGCCTTTTTCTTTGGTTGAGAGGGTGTTGAAAAATGCCCAAATATTTGGGGGCATGGTGTATAGTTTAGTTTCAATCGATTTGAAACACGCGTTTACTCTGTGGAATGTAAAGAGCTCTGTATGTGGTAATGTGTATTCTTTTTGTAGGGCTTCAAATGGTTTAGTTTTGTTATTCGATTGGATGTTATTTAGGTAGACTATCCCTTTAGTTTTCCAGTTTTTGAGGTTTAGGTCTAAGGCCATTTGTTCTAGAATTCCTATTGGGTAGTTGGGCGTGATGTTTCCTGGATATGCTTTTAGTTTCTCTATCAATTTTTTCCATGTGTGTGCCGTAGCTATGATGGGTGGGGGTGCTGCTGTGGGTATTTTCCCTCCTAGTGGGATGCTTAATAACCACTCTTTCAGGTTGGATTTAGGGATATATGCGGATTCCATAATACTCCATATTTTGGTGGGGTGTGGTAGAAACCAATCTCGTATTGGTGTTAGGGTAGCCGCTATATAGTAGTCCTCAAAGTCTATAGAGCTAGTGCCTCCTGCTTTCTTGGGTTTAATAAGTGTTGTGTGTGCAGATCTAGGTTTTTTCCCCCGCCATATGCATTGGTTGAGGATAGTTTGTAGTGCTTTGAAGTATGATTGGGGTATTTGTGTCGGAATGGTCCTAAACAGGTATACGATCTGTGGTAAGTGAAGCATTTTAAATGCCGCTAGTCTCCCACTCCATGACAGTTCATGTTTAGTGAGCTTTTGGGATTCAGATTTAAGTGTCTCTAAGGCTGGTTTAAAATTGGTAATGAATAGTCTTTTCATTGTTTTGGGTAACTGTATCCCTAAATATTTAATACTGTTCTTGGCCCAGGTGAATGGGTGTTGTGTTTGTAGTAGGTTGCTAATGGTTGCATCGATACCCATTTCTAACACTGTTGATTTGTTTTCATTTGCCTTGTAATAAGATATCTTGCTGAAGAGATCTAGGATTTTCCGTACTTCTGCCAAGGAAGGAACCGGGCTAGACAACATTAGTATCACATCGTCAGCGAATAGGCTGATTTTGTGGGTAGTTTTGCCTATGTCAATACTTGATATTCCAGTGTTTTTCCTGATCAGTTCTGCTAGGGGTTCAAGAGACAAGTTGAAAATTAATGGGGATAAGGGGCACCCCTGCCTGGTACCGTTAGTTATGTAGAACGGCCTAGATAACATGTTAGCTGAGAGAACTTGGGCCGATGGAGTAGTGTAGAGGGCTAGAATAGCCTTTAGGATGTGGCCCGTGAACCCAAATTTTTGGAGGACTTGTTGGAGATATGTCCAATGGACCCTGTCGAATGCCTTCTCTGCGTCCAGTGATAGGAGCAGAGAAGGCGTTCCGGTGAGTTCCACTTGGTGGACCACATTTATCAGTCTCCTCATGGCATCTGCTGCTTGGCGTCCCTTAGTGAAGCCTACCTGATCCGTGTGTATTAGGGCGGGCATTACGGTGCTCAATCTGGTGGCTATGGTTTTGGCATAAATTTTAAGATCTAGATTTAATAAGGATATTGGACGGAAGTTTATCGTCTCGTTCGGTTCCTTCCCTGGTTTCGGTATTGTGGTTATAAGTGCTTGCAGATTTTCTGTTGGAAAATTGGAAGAGGAGGCAGCGTCATTATACATTGCGGTCAAGGTTTTCAGTAGGAATGGGGAGAGTTTTTTGTAATACTCTCCAGTAAGGCCATCCGGACCTGGAGCTTTATTTGGGGGGAGTGATGTTATAGTGTTGAGAATTTCGCTTTCTGTAAAGGGTGCGTTGAGGAGGTCAATTTGGCTGTCGTTGAGTTTGGGGAGATTGACTAATGCTAGAAAGTCGTTAATTTGTCCTAAGGTCGGTTGTGGTGTTGAGGGGTCTCGGTTTAGATTGTAAAGGTCACTGTAGTATGTGCTGAATGCATCGGCAATCTCCTGAGGGTTAGTTAGTCTTCTTTTGGTATGTGGGTGGAGGATAAAGTCAATGTGTGTTTTTGATCTGAGGCCTTTCAATTGGCCTTGCCTGCCTTGTTGGAAGTGGAGTAAAAGGTGGCTTTTAGTTTCCGTTGTGTATGTTCAAAGGAGTGTAGTAGTAGGGATCTTAAGTCATGTCTTAAATTCAATATTTGTGCTGTGCGTTGGGGAGTGGTGTTCAGTTTATTGAGTGTCTCGAGTTTGTCAATTTGGTCTGTGAGGTCTTTGAGACGCTGCGTCCTCTCTTTTTTATACCTTGAGGCTAGTTGTATTAGTACACTTCTGACAGACGCTTTATGGGCGTTCCACACCATGGCCGCGTCCTCCACTGAGCCGATATTAGTGTCAAAGTATTCTTTCAGGTGGAATTCTATCTCCGGAGCAAAATCAGGATTTTGCAGAATATAATTGTTTGCTCTCCATATGGGGTTTTTACTTTGAGGAAATTAGTCCATTATTTCTAGTGAGATCGGTGCGTGTTCAGACCACGTCATGGTGTGGATCGCCGAGGTTGAGATTTTCTGTAGGAGCCATTTGTCAGTTAGGAACAAGTCTATTCTTGAGTAGGTTTTATGAGGTGGTGAAAAGTACGTGAAGTCTTTTTCAGACCCGTGGTGGCAACGCCAGACATCAAATAGGTCATGTTGTAGTAGGAACTTCTTTAGGGGGGAGTCTCTTCTTTTAGCTGCGGTTGTAGAGTCCAGGTGTAGGTCAACTGTGGCGTTGAAATCTCCACAGAGTAATAACTGTCCCTGTTGTAAAGGTTTAGCTATATGCATCACTTTCTGTAGGAAATTATGTTGTTGGGAGTTGGGTGCGTAGATGTTGATAAGTGTGTATTGTTGTTTGTTGATGGGAGAAGAGTACCGTATTTTTGACGGCAATGAGCACTCCTCTTTTTTTTTCAGTGAAGGATGCTGTAAATATGTGGGGAAAATGCTTATTGGAGCATTTAGGTGGTGAAGTAGCTAAAAAGTGTGTTTCTTGAACACATAGAATATCACTGTGTTTTTCCTGTGCTGTGCGCCATAAGGAATGCCTTTTTGCTGGGTGATTTAGTCCGTGTGCGTTGATTGATAGTATGTTCAAAGGCATTGTGTTTATATGTGGATGGGAGAGTAATGTCGCACTTACAGTTAGTTGAGTCTCTTCCTCTGGTGGTTGTTTCCAGGAGGTGGGTTTGCTATCAAGCTGGTGGGTCGAGTGATTGTCAGTGTGGTCTCTGGTGAGGAAAAAAGTTTGTTAGTGAGATAACACATATATAGAATGCAAGGTTGCTTTTGGTAGAAACGGTGAGTATGGCTGAATTTTCAGTGTCACCGATATGGGGCGTACAGTTCTTGTGTTTTAAAGGTTGGGTTGGACGAATGGCGACTGCAGAAGTTGGAAGATTATGCGTTGGAGTCCGTGGCTAGTTTCTGGAGCCTTTCTATTTCTGCTGCGTTGCGGTTTTGCTGATCCAGGCGAGGGTTGGAGAAGGGAGGAGTCCAGCGGGGGGTCAGGTATTATTCCCCAGTGGCGTAGAAGTTGCAGACCTTCCTTGAGATTGTCGATTCTGTGTGTGGTGTCATCCTTTGCTATTAGGAGAGTGGCCAGGTACTTCCACTTGAATTGGATGTTGTGGTTGTGTAGGCCTTTTGTTATGGGGTTCAGGTCTCTGTGGAGTTGGAGGGTGTATTTAGAAAGGTCTTGATAAATTTGTAAGTTCTCATATGGATGCGGCAGGTTGGGTGTTTTCCTCACTCCCGCCAGGAGTTTTTCTTTGGTTTGAAAAAAGTGGATTCGCATCAGGACATCCCTGGGGACTGAGGATGCAAGATGAGATGGTTTAGCAATTCTATGAATTCTGTCAATGATTATGTCGCGTGGGGATGCTTCGGGAAGGACCAACCGCATGAGTTCTTTTGCATATCTTTGGAGATCCTGTGGGGGAATAGATTCTGGGATTCCACGGAGCTTTACATTGTTGCGACAAGATCTGTCTTCTAAGTGGGCTATTTTAGCTCTCATACACGTTTGTTCTTCTTTGACTTCATTCACCGTATCTATTATATCATTGACAGTAGTAACGCATGCCTCCACTCCCGTTTCCAAACATGAGACTCTGTGGTCAATATGTTTAACATCTGTTGAAAGTGTTGTGAATAGGGTGGACAGTTCGTTCATCAGTGAAGATTGGAGGGATAGGAGCATATCTTTGAGGGTTGTATCTAGGACTGGTTGTCCGGTGGTTGGGAATGCTGCCATTGAGGGGTTTAAGATCTCGTAGTCTCTTGTGGTACCGTTTTTAGGATCTATCGGTGGCGTTGGTAGCGTGGTCGCATCAATCCACATCCTTGCTTTGGCAGGGCTGCCTGTGATGGGGTTTTATTCTAAGTGGTGTATAGGTGAGGATGGTGTAGCTGTTAGTGGTTCTTCCTCATGAGGTTCTTCCGGTAGGTCAGTGTAGGCCTCGCTGGTTGCTTTTTCTTTCTGCTCACCCCTTGTTGTGGGGGCAGGTTTGAAGAAAAGTGAGGTTAGTTTTTGGGTTTTATATTCTCCCATTCTCTTCCTGGACATGTTATATATTGGCGCCTGAGTTTTGAGGTGTGAGTCGGGCTTCATACGCTACGGTTCTTCCTTTCTGCCGTCTCCTTGTTGCTTACACTGTCATCCCTATTGTTTTTGGATTGATAGTGAGAAAGGACCGATTTTGTTTGATATGCCGGGTATCCCCTTTTTATGTTGTTGGGAGCAGGGAGTTACTTGTTATTCCTATTCCATTACATATGAGGGCGGCGTTGGTAGGGGTGATGGTGAGGTAGCGGTCCGGTCGGCGGCCAGGCCGCAAATTTAGGCCGGGGATCGAGTCGCGGCCTACTCCGCCGCGGGTGAAAATAGATTGCCTGGTCCCGCTTTATGTATTGGTATCGTGTGTGACCCTGGGGGGATGGATGATGTGTGGTGCGGTGCGGCGGCGTTCCGATGAGGATGCTGTGTCTGCAAATTTAGGCCGGGGATCAAGCCGCAGCCTATTCCGCCTTGGGCGGAGATGGAGTATCGGCTCAAGAATTATAGTGGGCTGTAGAATGTGTCTCGGGGAGGGTGATGGAGGTGTTTTTACCTCTTTTCAGGTTCTGTGAAGCGCAGATGCTGTTAGATTCTGGTGTGATCAGCCGGAGCTCTGTACCCGCACGTCCGCTCGCTTCCCTGGTCAAGCCACGCCCCCTTGATGGCATTCTTAATCTCATGGATCATGGGTGTGTCTCCCATGGTGTCTGTCATGATCTGGAGGCGTTGTGCATTTAGAAGGGCAATGAGAGACACTGTTGGATTGCGCTCTTCTGACATCAGCATGGTTGCATCCCTCATTGGCTTTAATGCACTCACAGCGTCCTCTGCATTTGACACATCTGTTTAGTTGCGAGTGCAGAGATTGGACTCTCCTTTTCTGACTTCTGGAGAGAGCAAGGTGGCACAGACTGCAGGCTGTTATTCTAAGAACCTCTCGACCATGTCATATGTGCTGTTCCATCTTGTTGACACATCAGTTATCAGCTTGTGATTCTTCAGGCCAAGGCATTTCTGTTTCTCTTTTAGACAGTGGCTTGCTATAGTGCTGTGGTGAAAGAATGTGGATATCTGTCTCACTCTGCCTATAAGCCTGGAGAGTGTGGCCACTTCTGGGACGCAAGATTTAGTGTATGGGTGAAGCATTTTACATGAGGGAATTTTCCAACTTGAGCTGCAACTATCAGGTTTGACACGTTGTTGGTCACAGGCACTACAGATTTATCAGTCAGCTGCCATTCTTCCATGACATGAGACAGTAAAACCGCCAGATGAGCAACCATGTAAGACTCATAAATGGCTCTCGTTTGCAGTACATGCGACAAGATCTGCCAGTCCTTACTAACGTAATGTTCTGTTATTGTAACATAAGACTCCGTCGTGACTGAAGTCCTGGAATCACACATTATTGCGACTCAACTTGCTTGGCTCATTGATGCAATTACCTGCACTTTGGTTTCGTGGTAGAGTGCAGGTATAACATTTTCTGTAAAGTGACAGGATCTTGTAATGTGGCTCTATCGTCTTCAACAGGTAGCGAAACCGGGTGTTGTCCACAACAGAGTAAGGCTATAGGTCCTTAACTATGAAAGCTGCCACAGCTTTTGTTATTCTCTTCCATCTTTCAGAGCTGGGTGGCAAAGTTGGCAGTATATCATCAATTCTTAGCTGAGCTGAGTTCCTTGGCACTGATGGTGGCAGTGGCACTGGTGGTGGCGACAGGTATCATCTCAGAGTGAAAACAGCTAATGTGGTTTCTCAAGTTAGTAGTATTCCCTAGATATTTAATTTTTGGGTGACAGTTTTTACACACAGCGCGTGTCTTGTCCAATTCGTGCTTCCCTGGTTGTTCATAAAAGCTGAAATGTGTCCAGATGTTTGCTTTTAAAAAGCTAGGTGCATTTTTTATCTCTCATTCTGAGTCTGACATTTTACTTTAGCATGCCATGCAATTGCACTGACTCTGTCAGTATAAAAAAAAAAATTAAAAAATGAATTAAGTCACTGTGTCAAGTGACCGTAAAAGTAAAAGCAACAAGTTTGCTATGCAAGTTAAATAAATAATACACAACACTACTTGGCTGCTGCTTTTCTTATGAAGGCAACACACAGTAATGGCTCATTCTCTATATGAGGGCACTGGGGGAATAGGGCTGTTTGTCACTTTTTATGTTATAGTTAGTAGGTGAGGTACACAACACAGGTATGAGGTGACAGCCATATTACACTAATGCTTAAAGATACTATACTATAGTGTATTAGTATTAATTATTCAATAAAACAATAAATTCCATTAGGATGGATGAGGTACCTGATGAGTGGTGCACTGGTGGTCTGGTCTGTGGTCTCCTACAGTAGCCTGTGAGGTGAGGACGGAGAGACAAGCGTGGCCTGGGACGCTGGCCTGAAGCCTCAGGCCTGGATCACTCAGGTCTGTCTTCAGCAACCTGGAAGACAAGCGCTGGTTCGGGTCTGCCTGAGTGACAGTGTGACACAGCATGAGAGGAGGACTATCTCTGCTGGGCCTGGGACCAGGAGGCGGGGACACTCACTCCATGTGTCTCACCTCCTGCAACATCCAGCTCAGCTCCACACCGCAAAACCGGGCAGTTGAGGATGATGTCAGGAGAGGCGCGGCTTGCCCTTGGCTCCTTTTGGCTGTTTCCTGCTGCTTTCGGCGAGACGCGGCGAGCGGATGACGTCATCCCCTGAGAATCGATTATTGAAAGGCGCTGCATCGATGCCGCATCATGGGCTGCCAAATCGCGATGCATCGATTAAATTCCGCACCCCTAATATATACATATATGTATACTCTGCATTCAGTGTAGACTATATAGACAGTGCATTCTGTAGTGTACAGTATATAATCCACTTCAGGGGTGTATATATATAAATAAATATATATAGTGTATATGTATATACAGCCTAGTATATATATATTGTGGGAATTAGCTCTTGGGAATCAGCTTTCCAGAGGAACAGAGTCAGCGTGCAGGCAATTTTCCTTAAAAATGTAGCGGCTTGTCAGGTTTATTAATAAAGTAAGGTTATCAGGTAAAACAAAACATAAAAAAAAAAAAAAAAAAAAAAAAAAAAAAAAAAAAAAAAAAAACAAAACATAAAAATAAGTCTTGCTGCCCAGTGCTAAACTAAACAATATAGTTTCCTCACTATACGGTGTGGGACTGGCCCGACACCCACAAAACATAAGCAAAAAGGCAAACCTTTCAAACTCCCAACAGACACAGAGCTCCCTCAGATCCCTCTCTCTGAGTTTCAGGCCAGAGCTCCAGTGAGATCTCTTCCTGGTCATAAAATGCAGCTGAAGAGGGGTTTGGGTGGACCAGAAACTCCGGGCTGGAACTAGCTCTGCTACGGTGGTTGGCAAGACCCGGGTCGAACTCTCACTAGTCCACGCATGCGAGGCGACAAATATTGCCTTCCATTATTGCGCCTCAGATAAAGTCACATATCCCCCCTCTGCTCAAGCCCCTGGGGCGGAGCAACTGTCCCGACCATACAGTGGACCTAGGAAAGGCCATTGGAATTATTTTGGAGACTTCTCAGTGTTCCAGTGTGAACTTGAATGGCTGTAGGGCCAGGAACCACCTAGTCACCTGGCTATTTTTCTCCCTGTTGTTACACATCCACTTCACGGGGGCATGATCGGTGACTAGCCTGATTGACCTTCCTAGCAGGTAGTACTTCAGGGCCTCTAAGGCCCACTTGATAGCCAGGCACTTCTCCACAATAGGATAGTTCCTCTCATGCCTGTTAAGCTTCCTGCTTAAGTAGACGACCGGGTGCTCCTCACCGTCTCTGATTTGGGACAGAACAGCATCTAGTCCCACCTCAGAGGCGTCTGTCTGTACAACAAACTCTTTTGTGAAGTCAGGGGTCACGAATACTGCTTCAACTTCTGGAATGCCTTCTCGGCTTCAGGATTCCATTTAACCATGCCCGACTCTCTAACCTTTGTCAAGTCGGTCAGAGGGACGGCAATGGTGGCAAAGTCGGTTATGAAATGCCTGTATTACTCTGTAATCCCCAGGAAGCCCTGAACCTGTTTTTTATTTACCGATTGAGGCCACTTTTGAATTGCCTCGATCTTGTTGGTCTGGGGCTTGATCAGTCCCTGACCCATAACATACCCCAGACGTTTGGCTTCCTCCAAGCCTGTGGCACACTTTTTTGGGTTGGCTGTTAGACTTGCTACCCTAAGGGAATCTACCACTGCTTGTACTCGGGGAGATGCGATTCCCAATCTGGGCTGTGAATGACCACATCATCCAAATAGGCAGCTGCATAGGGTCGATGTGGCCTTAACGGTTTGCCCATCATTCTCTGGAACGATGCAGGGGCCCCATGCAGCCCAAACGGCATTCGCTTGTACTAAAAGGAACCCTTGGGAGTAGAAAAGGCAGCTTTTTCCTTTGCTGACTCCTTTAGGGGGATCTGTCAGTAGCCCTTAGTTAGGTCTAGGGTTGTTATGTACCAGGCACCTCCCAACCTGTCTACAAGTTTGTCTACCCGCGGCATTGGGTATGTGTCAAATTTAGACACGCCCATAGGTGTGCGCAGGGGGTGTGCATGGGCACACCCTAATCACTATGTGTGGTGCCGATTTCCCCTACTGCCCGGGCTTCCCCCGCCTTGTTAACTCCATCCCTACAATGCTGCTGGCTTACCACCTCTCCTCCTGGCTGCTGTGGGTTATGATTTCATATACATATACATGTTTCAGAAGGGAGAGTGGGGGCAAAGGGCTAGTAAATATGTAATTTAACGGTCCCTTCCTTTTGCTAAATGAACACACTCGCTCACTGTGTCCATTCATAACTGAAGCATAGTGAACTGTGTTTAAATTGTTTAAGTTTGTGAATGAACAGGAAGCTCAGCACAGAGCACTTCCAATTCATTCACTGGCATATGTGTTTGAGCTTTGGGGTGCAAACGTTAATGCAATAGGCTACGCACACCAATGGACACGCCATTCAGCTTCCTGAAATCCTTACAGAACCTGATAGTGCCATCAGGCAATGTGACCAGCACTATCGGGCTCGACCAGGCGGTGTGGGACTCCTCTTTCACGTCCAACTCCAACATGTTTTTTAACAGGGTTTTAAATTTACACGGACCTCTGGTTCTGTTACTATGTCATGTTGTATTACGGTGGTCAGCCTGGGTAGAGGAGAGAAAAAGTCTCTATTTTTACTTATAAATTCCTTTACGTCATTTTGTTGCGTCAGTGATAGAGTTGAGCGAATACCTGGATGTTTGGGTTAGGCGGGTCCGGCCGAACTTCGCGAAAAGGTTTGGGTTCGGTACCGAACCTGACCCGAACTTGACCCCAGACCCCGAACCCCATTGGAGTCAATGGGGACCCAAACTTTTCGGTACAAAAATGGCTGTAAAAAAGTCCTGGCAAGTGCTAGAGTGCTGCAAAAGGAAGTAAAATGGGGGTAAGAGTAGGACAAGTGCCCTACAAAAAAATGGGGATAAGGAAAATAACTTAAAATCAAATAATAAAAATAAAAATGGGAAGGGGGGGGTGGATGTGGAGTAGGAGCCTAGAGCTTGACTAGGCCGTGACTGTATAGAAAAAAGGTGCAGCGCTAGTTCAATCAATAAATCAACAGTCTATTAGTCACTATATCCAGGGAATGATAGGTGCTCAAGGATGAAATCACACAGGAAGAAAGTCCCAATCCGTGTCAGAGAGGAAACAAAAACACTCAGGTGCCACTCAACACCCCTGCCGATATACTCTTACCAGAGAGCATGCGACCCCCTGATAAGAGTGGTCTAGCACGCTTTGTTTACAAGTATGGATGGTCTCCCTTCCTGCTGCTGCAATCAGGTAGTCTCCCCTCCTGCCGCTGCAAACACTATCGACTCTTGTTCCCACTGTGGATACCTCCAAATCGCTCAAGTGGACGGCTCACCCAGACATATAGGAAATAAAGGTCCCAATAGTGTGATACTGTTTGCATAAGTTTAATAATAAATAGAATAACACTTACAAACGATTCGTCTTTGATAAAGCATAAAACGACATCCACCAGATTCAAAAATGGCCGCGCTGCAGCCGCGCATGCGCAGTAGCCAGACGTTGGTAACAGAGTGGTCAAAGTGCGGGCGTTCCTACCGGTTTCATCATACGTGACGTCATCAGGGATACGCCCACACACCCTGACCACTGAATTTATACCTAACAGAAGCCCGGGAGGGCCAATCAGCTCTCATCTAA
>BLSH010039882.1:159548-169746 GCA_018402905.1 Glandirana rugosa
TTTTTGGAATATCCATGAATAAAGGTGACATAAGTTTTGATTCTTTCAGTCAGGTTTGAGTAATCGACGTACGAACATAATCCAGTGACTGAGTCTTCATGAATTCTCTATGTGTCGGTCCGTCGATCGTCAAAATCTTCCATTCGTTTGCGTCCGGGTATAAAAATGATACAGGGTATAAAAGATTTCAATACACTTGAAACAATCAAGAATTAAGATATGGATTACGACGAAAACATGTAACAACCATATCAGTCCCACTTTTTTCTATAAAAGATTGACCGATCAATTGTATTCGTACCTGTTGTCCTTCACGTGTTTTATTGCACCGTGTTGCATGACTGAGTAATTGTCATTCAAAATGTGAGAGCGCTGAAAGCTGAAAATTGGTCTGGTTGTTAAGGGGGTTTAAGTGCCCAGTTGTCAAGTGGTTAATGTAGAGTCAACTTATGCACTGTCCCTTTATTTTTGAGTATATGTATGTGATCACTACAGGTTCTATATATGCACTGTCACTTTAAATATAAAATAACTACCACGTTATTTTGTGCACTTCCTGTTGTCCATGCTTATGTTAACTAGCCAGTTAGAAAATATCTTTTTTCACCCTGACTATACCAACAATGTACAAAAGCAGCATTAGGTATAGAATTAAGAACTAACAAAGTTCACATAACTTTAGAAAATATGGGACATAGTAAAAATATGGGCCTGCGTTTGCTTACCTTCTAAAACTGCTAGCTGCCTGGCTGTGTATCTCTTAAGTACTTCTGAGTCAGTGACCTAATACAAGCATGCAGCTAATGAGTTTGGACTGACTTTCTTAGTTTTGAATACAGTGGAAATAAGTACCTATAAGGTTTTTATTGCTTTCTGCATTCCCGCTGAGGTGGCCCACCTTCTCTGTTTCTCCAGGTGATCATTTTGCAGTTGTCACCGGAGTTTTTAACGGCAAAACCTATTCTGGTGATGACTGCCTAATTTTGTAGAGTTTTCTTCTCATGTCCTGTTGTCTCTCTGGGACAGGAAGTGAAGGTTAATCTCTCCAAATAGACAAAGACAGCAAAATAGTTTTGGTTTTAGGTTTTCTTTGGCCTCATGCCAGGAGATAGATCAGACTGGGGGAGGGTGTAGAAGCCCAATAAGGCAGTTAAAGCGAAGTTCCACCCAGTTAAAAGTCAGCAGCTACAAAAAGTGTAGCTGCTGACTTTTAACAATCGGACCCTTACCTGTCCCAGGTTGCAGCGATGCGGCTGCCCGAAGGCTCACTCTTCTCCCCCTCCCCTCGGTGGTGCTGGCATCACAAGTGTGGGCACCTGGCTTTGGCTTCAGTCGCGCTGCGCTTTGTGAATGGCCGGTGTATCTTCTGGGACCTGTAACGTGTCCTAGAAGATCATGGGTGGGAGGGGGGAAGTGAACTTCCTTCCGGCTCCACGACGACAGGACAGGAAGTGCAGCTGGGACCCTGTCAAAACAGAGTCCCAGCTGCTCCCCCCCCCCCAAAAAAAATGACATGCCAATTGCGGCATGTTGGGGGGTCACCTCCCCTTAAAGCGGAAGTTCCACTTTTGGGTGAAACTCCGCTTTAATGGTGTTGCACTGATTGATAGGAAGAGATAGCGTGACTCTTTATAAATTGGACCCTAGGTGTACTGAAATTTTATTGGATTTGGGTTTCTAGAACACTGAGCTGACTTTTCATTGGGGAACAACTTATATGCTGATGATGATTTGCATCTGGGTCTGCTGTGTTGGAAGAGAGGTTTATGGGAAGGCTGAAGGAGTATTTAAACTAAGTTTGGGGGGTGAATTAGATTATAATGGGGCAGACAGGTCAGACAGTGGTCAGTCCCTGTTGGTGGGTGGAACGTGGAAAGGTGGGGGGAGGTCCATTGGAAATGGTACTATTTGTACTAAAATAAAAAAATATGCAAAATGTGTGTACAAAATGTGACAATATATTAAAGTGTTTGTTCACCAATGCCAGAAGTCTGCCAAGCAAAATAGGTTTTGGTGAATGAAGAGAACAATGATTTGATTGGTATAGCTAAATTTTGGCTTCATTCTTCACATGACTGGGCTATTAACATTCCTGCCTATGCTCTCTTTCAGAGAAACGGTAAAACGTAAAGGTGGCAGTGTCTGAGAGAAGTGATCTAAAAGCAAATGTGAATGAGGACCTAGTTGATGGAGAGTGTGATGACTCTGAAGCATTATGGGTAGATCTGCATATGGGTGTGCACACTACAAAGTTAATCATTGGAGTTTGTTATAGATATCCCAGGGTTAATAAGGAGGTGAAGACTCAGCTCCTTGCACAGATGGAAAGGGTTGCAAGGACTGGGACAGTGATACTAATGGGGGATTTTAACTACCTAGAGATTAACTGGAGTAATGGCACTGCTGGAAAAGTTTAAGGGCAAACATTTATAAACCTAAGACAATTTTATGGTACAGTTCATAGAGGCCACTAGTAATGATGAGCAGAGAAGAAATGGAGGCCGTTTCTTCACTGCGCATGTGCCGAATGACGCTGGCACATGCCAGTATAGCATATATCTCCTAAACCGTACAGATTTAGGAGATATACAGGAAAGCTACAGGCAAGCCTGATTACAGGCTTATCTGTATTTTAAAGTGGTTGTCAAGAGTTTACAACCACTGTAACTTTAAGAGAGCAAATTTTCCAAGGCAGAAGGCTGCTCCAAGACTTAGACTGGGAGGAAATATTGGCATCGATGAACACAGAACAGAAATGGTAATTATTCAAAACTATGTGAACACACTGCAAAATATATTCCAGTGGGCAACACATTTAAAAGGCTAAAAATAAAACCAATGCCAAAGGTAAAGAAAGTTATAAATGATAATAAAAGAGCTTTTAAAAATATAAATGAAGGAACACTATCATCTTTAAATTTTAAAAGGAATATAACATAATATGTAAAAAGGAAATCATGGCCGCAAAAATTCAAAACAAACATATTGCAAAAGAGAATAAGACAAAATCAAAGATATTCTTCAAATATATTAATAGTAAAAAGGTCAGGTCTGAGCATTTTGGTTTTGATGATTTACAAAATAATCTGTGGGTGATTGGGGACAAAGAGAAGGCAAATTTATTAACTGGTGTACCAATCAATCTGTATAGATATCAAATTAATAATTCCTGCGCTTGCTGGTGAATCTGTGCAAATTGCAATAATGTGTTGACAAAATTAAATTACATATTGTCACGTACCTGGTGGTAGAGTCTGGCTTATGCGGGGGCAACCTCTCTTGCGGCCCTGGTTCGAGAACCCCTGATAGTGGGAACAGGGCGCTCAGGAGCACAGGGGGGCACGAGGGCTGGACAGTCCTTAGCTGGTAGACGGAAGTCCACTGGAGCTCGTGCAAACAGTAGAGTAGTGTTTCAGTCCGGGTCGGCAACTAGCGGGCGGTGCGGTACAGCGGGATCAGGCAAACGGATGGTCGGGTACAGGCAGGGTCGGCAACGTGCTGGCAGAGACGGTCCAAGGGATCAGACAAGCGGAGGGTCGTAGGCAAGCCGGGGTCAGGTGCAGGCAGATAGCAACAAGTCCAAAGGGATAGCCGGGGTCACAGGAACAGGAAGTCACTCAGAAATAGCTTGCCGGGGGCACAGATGCGGGAAACGCTGTAGTACGGACAGCACCGGGCACTGAGCCCTGCAGGTTTAAATAGGGGCGATTGGCGCCTGTTTCCGGCGCGTGCGCGCGCACGGACGCGCGCGCACAGGCGCGCGCACCACCGCGGAAACCGTGGAAACACCTGCGTCTTCCTGACACATATGTAGCGGTACCCCCGAAGGAGCTGCTTAATGTAATTTACATTTGTTCCCGGGCCTCCCTCTGTTTATCCTGCGGCCAGTCACCATGGATTTTCACACTGCCAGGTGCACACACACAATACTGCTCGTTTTCAATGATCAGTCTAGGGGACAAATTTTCAATGCTTTATTGTAGAACTTGGATGGAAGAAGGGAAAGCATAGGATACTCCAAGTTCACTGACTTTAGATGTGACCCGGATCCTCTCACACCATGTCCCGGAACAGTCGGTAGCCCTTTCTCTGCCAACTTCCAAGCGACACTTTGCCACTGTGATATCAGACCGAATCCATGGACGTCCTCCCTCTGTCAGCTTCTAAAGAACGCTGGGCTGCAGATTCAGCAACTTCAGCTAAGCCTCAACCAGGCCCAGCATCTCTAGCCTCCTGGCTAGGCCATCAGGCCTAGCAGCCAGGAGCTGGACACACGCCCCCACCCCTCAGGTATGGGTGGGCTGGAACTCTTAACCTTGAGCCCATGTGCTCCCTTTTATATGAAGGTGTTCACCCAAGATGCAGTGGGCGCCACTCCCCTGCTAGTTGGTCAGAACCACCCTCAAATACACCTGCTGTCACTGGCTGGGTTTTCCTCCCACTGTCCAATAGGGACACATATTACTGGACAGTGTAAAACCTTCCAGACCAAATGAATCAGCACCAGAGCACACTGAGCAGACCTTACTCAAATCAAGGCTCTCTGATAAGCAGATAGCATATACATTTACTTATCTGCTCTCCTGTTAAGCAGAGAGAGCCAAAAACGATATACACTCACAAGTACCCAAACTAGAAGGGCCCTACATCCACCCCCCCCCCCCCCCAAAGTGAGCCATGTCCTCATTGGCTCTGGGCAACCGCCCCTACAAAAATCTACCAAAAAAAGCTAAGCGGAGTATCCCATGTTGTGGAAAGGGGGAAAAGGGAAGATAACAAATGAACATGGGGCATACCCCATATGTGGCCAGTAGGTACAAATACTCTGCCAATTGCACTTTGTTAGTGTACCTTATCAATGTGCTTTATCAGTGTACTTTAAATGTAACCAACACATCCAATAGACACAGCTGTTTTGGTTGAACTCAGTATTTCACATTTTACGTGGAACTCTACCAATTGCACTTTGTTAGTGCACCCCCCACAAAATATAGAAATGATTGGGGAGGGGGTAAATATAATCAATACATCTTGACTGACTATTGCTACATAACAGTATAACTGTACACACATATATCACATTTGCCTCAGCAGAGGCCTGAAGATTCCCTTCAGTCCTGCAAAGAAAAGAGAAAAACATACTCAAGCAAATAGTTTATGTACATTCCTGAGTAACTATTTAGTGGGAACACCTTCTCCTCAGAGGCAATTTCCCCACTGGTATGCATCTACCACTAACATTCTCGTAGAGGCATCTTCATGAATAGAACAACAACATCCTACCAATCTATCTAACTGACATTTTTCAAAATAGTGTTAAATTTTAACCACATCAGCCCCGGAAGGATTTCCCCCTTTAGGACCAGAGCCCTTTTTGCGATTCGGCACTGCGTTGTGCGGTCGTGCGACGTTGTACCCAAACGAAATTTGCGTCCTTTTTTTCCCACAAATAGAGCTTTCTTTTGGTGGTATTTGATCACCGCGGCATCATTTCTGATCGCCGCTATAAACAAAATAAGAGCGACAATTTTGCAAAAAAACCCAAATTTCTTACTTTTTGCTAAAATACAAATCCAAAAAAAATATATAAAAAAACATTTTTTTTCATCGGTTTTGGCCGATTTATATTCTTCCTCATATTTGTGATAAAAAAAATCACAATCGGCGTTTATTGATTGGTTTGCGCAAAAGTGGTCGCGTTTACGGATGATGAGATATCATTTCTGGGTTTTTATTTTTTTTTTATTTTTTACTAGTAATGGCGGCGATCTGCGATTTTTAGCGGTACTGCGATATTAGGGCGGACATGTCGGAACATTCTGACACTTTTTTGGGACCAATGGCATTTATACAGCGATCAGTGCTATAAAAATGCACTGATTACTGTGTAAATGCCATTGGCAGTGAAGGGGTTAACCTGCAGGGGGCGCTCTAAGGGTTAACTGTGTTCCCTGGGCGTGCTCTAACTGTGGGGGGACTGCCCTAGCTGGGGAAGGGAAGTGATCACAGCTTCAATGTAGAGGAAGGCTGTGATCACAGCCCTTCCCCCCTCACAGAACGGAGGTCCGTGCTTACTTACACGGACCTCCGTTCTTTCACTCCGGGGGGGCATCGCGGGTGGCCGGCAGGGATCGAATCCGCCGCACCCGCTCCCTGGCCCTCCCCAGACACAGTGACTGCGCGGGCGCGCCTCCGGTGGCGCGCGCGCTCACTGTGCGAGATCTCGCAGCCGCCATCAGGTGACAGCGTTTTGCGCAGGGGAGCCACTCTGTCGCCGTCAAATGCCGATCAGCGGTCAGCAAGCGGTTAAGCAAGCAGTATAAAAATCCAACAGTTTCTCTAGTATATTTGGGTATTTAAAGTTCTCTCACTCATTTGGCTTTATACCTCTGAAGGAGCTTGCAACAGAAAAAGTATTTTCCTTCGGCACGTTCCTTGTAGAACAACAGTAGGAGCTTGCAACAGAGGAAGTCTTTCCCACGGCACATTACATGTAGATGGTGAGCAACTGCCCTTTGACATAGCAGCAGCTCTTTACTTAATGTGGCGTCAAAGTGGCCAACTGGCCCAAAGATCTTCACAAAGTGTCTTTTTTGAAGAAAAATCTTTGCAAAGTGTCCATTTAAAGAACTCTTCACAAAGTGTCCTTTTGAAATAGGAGAAGTCCTCTCTGGCAGAAGTTCCTTTTCTCCTATTTGTAAGACAAATTCCAGATACCCCCTTCTTGGTTTTGCAAGGATAGAAGGGAAAGGGGATTGGGAATTTGGGGGATGACCCCAGGCAACAACGTTTACTTGAACATCAACTTTTGTAGAACAGCTGTCAGCTGGTCACCCTTTTAGGCAACTTAATTGGCATCTTAAACACTTTTTTTTTCTCGAAGTAGGCAAGCATTGAAATGCAGTTCAGCAATAGAAATCTGGCCGAGGAATCTGGACCATCCTTCAATTAGGACCCCAGATGTTATAGGACCACTCAATGTCTCTTTTCTTTGGCCTCTTTACAACCACGTTGTCAATATGAATGGACCTTCCAAAGTTCCAGCTCTCTTTGACAGCCAAGAACTCCTTCCATAAGGCAGGTTTGGTCTGATTTCTGTAGGGCTTTGGAACAAACATAAAGTCCCACACAGCTTCATCACACCACATGTCACGCTTGGTCTCAACTTCTTCCATAACCTCTCGAGGAGCATAGGGGTAGTCATACCCATACTCTAGGGAAACTTTACGCTGTATCAGTCTCTGGAAGCGGGAAAACTTTGGTAGCTTTTGCCTATCACCTTGTCCTGCTGGGGCATAGACAGTCACTTCTTTCTTAATGAGGAGGGTGTAGGCTTCATTTTGCGCTCGAGCCCGAGCGTAAGTGCAAGGAGGGGACAGGTCAGGAGTAGAGTTGAGCGAAACCAAAACTTTGGCGTGCCCGTGACCCGGACCCGACATTTGAAAAAAAGTTTGGGTTCGGGTATTTGATCACGCATGTTGAATAGCTGCAGGGCAGCCAATCAACAATTGTTTCACTGGTTTGCCCTTAGAAGCCATCACAGCCATGCCTACTAATGGCATGGCTGTGATTGGCCAGTGCATCATGTGACCCAGCCTCTTTATAAGCTGGAGTCACTTAGTGCTGCATGTCACATGCTCTCTGGCTAGTGTAGGGAGAGGATGCTGCCGGCGCTGTGAGGGACAGATTGCATATATATTAACATCTCATCCTGCATTACAGAACGATCTGATTGTGGACTAGGTAGAGATTACTACTACTACTGCTTTTAGGGACAGATTGCAGATCTAATAACATCTCATCCTGCATTACAGAACGATCTGACTGGACTAGGTAGAGTCTACTGCTTAGAGGGACAGATTATTGTTCTAAAATCATCTTCTAGTTCTATAGGGTCAGGTTCCTGCTGTTGCTGTAAGGGACAGATTATTGTTCTAAAATAATTTTACTTCCTTTTGCAGCCCTCTAGCACTTTCCAGGACTTTTTTACAGTCATTTTTGTTCTGAAAAGTTCGGGTCCCCATTGACTTCAATGGGGTACGGGGTTAAGTTCGGGTCAAGTTTGGTACCGAACTTTTTCGCGAAGTTCAGCCGAACCCACCGAACCCGAACATCCAGGTGTTCGCTCAACTCTAGTCAGGAGCTATGTTGGCATATGTTTCACAAAATCCCAAATTCCTAGCACACTGGACAAGGATGGATGATTTCTCTCGGTTTCCATCCAGCTGCTTCAGACACAGAGATCCTTCCTTTTCTGAAGTTTCACAGTCCCACTCTGTGTTCACGTCTGAGCCCCAGTCGCCTATTCCCTTCTCTATAGAGCCATATCGGTACAGAAAGCTAGGAGACCCCACATCAATAATCCCTGGTCTTTCCTCACTTGAAGGACTGGTGGATTCTGCTCTCTGAGTTAGGGGAGTCCCTTCTGTCGCTTTAATAGCCGGAACATGGGTTGCGGGGATGTCTATTGGTAGCGTTGGCTGCTGCACTTGCTGTGCTGTGGATATGTGAGTCTCCTGGGTTTTGCAGACCGTGGTATGGGTGTAAACCACTGGTCCCGGCCCCAGTGGCGCCCTCAGAGCACATCTGTCTCCCCCAGAAGCTGTAGCAATGGGCAGGGTCACCTCAGTAGCACAGCCTGTCTCCCAAGCGACCCATAGAACCCTCGGCTGACAATCGCTGGATTCCAATTGCAGCAGCATCTCTCCGCAATGACCGCACTGACCCCAGGCACACAATCTCACTCTCACCTGTCGGCATCTGCCACAAACCAGACCCAGGTGTTCTTTAACTTCGGCACTACATAGAGCCAGACTCCCTCGGGCATCAGTCTCACTCGGGTATTGGTAACCATGCGGCTCTGCCACTCAGTCATCTTCTCTGGCTCTGCGCCACATGCAGTAACTCCGGTCTCGCCATCTTGCTACACTGCACACGCGGCTTCTTCTCGGCTACACCTGGAGGCGGAAGTGATGTCAGGGCTCTCCTTCTCATCCTGGTTTGGCCGATTATGGGCGCCGACTCCGCCCATGCCAAACCGACTGACTGATTGGCGGTAACCCCGCCCCTCGGGCGGGTCTCCCCAGCGCGCTCTCTCCCGTGCTGGGAGTTAACCTCTTCACTGACGTCGCTCAACCAGCATCTTGCATCCACAGGCTCTACTGTGAAGCAGACAGCGTCAAGCATAGCAAACACACTGGCAGTAGAGTTGAGTGAACACCTGGACGTTCGGGTTCTGCGGGTTCGGCCGATCTTTCCGGAAACGTTCAGGTTCGGTACCGAACGTCATCCGAACTTTACCCCGGACCCCGAACCCCATTGAATTAAATTGGGACTCAAACTTTTCGGCACAAAAATGACTAAAAAAGTCCTGGAAAGTGCTAGAAGGCTGCAAAAGGAAGAAAAATGGGAGATGTGATGTTATAAGATCTGCAATCTGTCCCTTAAGATCGTTCAGTAATGCAGGATGAGAGATCGTTCTGTAATGCAGGATGAGAGATCGTTCTGTAATCAGATCGTTCTGTAATGCAGGATGAGAGATCATTCTGTAATCAGATTTTTCTGTAATGCAGGATGAGATGTTATAGATCTACAATCTGTCCCTCAAAGCAGTAGTAGTAATCTCTACCTAGTTATTATCACTGCAATCTATCCCTCACAATCTGTCCCTCACAGCGCCGGCAGCATCCTCTCCCTACACTAACCTAAGAGCATATGCCATGCAACACTGTGACTTCAGCCTCATATAGAGGCTGGGTCACGTGATGCACTGGCCAATCACAGCCATGCCATTAGTAGGCATGGCTGTGATGGCTTCTAGGGAAAACCAGTGAAACGCTTGTTGATTGGCTGCCCTGCAGCTATTCAACATGCGTGATAAAATGCCAGAACCCAGAACCCGAACCCGGACTTTTTCTCAAATGTTCGGGTCCGGGTTCGGATCACGGACACCCGAAAGTTCGGTACGGACCCGAACGTTACAGTCCGGGTTTGCTCAACTCTAACAGGCAGCACTCCTTCTCCAGTGCTCCACATCACAATCTTCACCACTGTGGCTTGAAAATGTCCTGTTGCTAATGGCTGTGCAGCAGACATTCACCCGCACAGTACACATGCTCACACGACCCTCCGTGGCCGCCATTTTGACTTTCAAATAAACTTTGCCTTCTCTACTCTCCGACAGTATGGTTACACTTAA
>BLSH010039882.1:175712-186908 GCA_018402905.1 Glandirana rugosa
CATCACTCATATGTCGAACATATTGTCACATTTAAACGCCAGGGGAGTTTTATTGAGTTGTGTGTCGGTAATTACAGATTTGGCGACCGTTGTTTTCACTCATGTGGGGATTCACTTTTACAGGTTTAACCCGGATTACTCGCTAAAAGGGAGGGACCACAGTACACTGAGCAATCACAATGTTCCAGAGTCCACACTTACCCCTCGTCCACACAATTTAAACCACAATAGCAAGAGTGAGAGAGTATGACCAGTGACTTTCAAGTTTTACCGCGGAGTACCGTTTCTTGAGAGACTTTTAGACTTTTTTTCTTCATTTTCACTTAGGGGTGTACTCACTTTTGTTGCCAGCGGTTTAGACATTAATGGCTGTGTGTTGAGTTATTTTGAGGGGACCGCAAATTTACACTGTTATACAAGCTGTATACTCACTACTTTACGTTGTAGCAAAGTGTCATTTCTTCAGTGTTGTCACATGAAAAGATTTAATAAAATATCTACAAAAATGTGAGGGCTGTAATCACTTTTGTGAGATACTGTATGTGTGCTGTGTTTTGTAAGTGACAGTGATCTATTGATACTGCACTTGGGTGGGCTGGGCTGGACGGAGGGACTAAACGTAAGTGCTAGCAGGTGTCTGGGCTGATCCTGCTAATGCTGCATTTTTGGGAACACTATACTACTGGGGACGCTTATATAGTTCTGATCAGATCAAAGATATTGATCCGTTCAGACACTATACTAGTAATGGGGCTATCTAGTGTGTGTGTGTGTGTACATGTTAGAGTACCTGACAATGTGACGAAGGGGGGGGGGGTGAAAGGGTTAATTGGGGAGCGATTAGGGGGTTAAACCTTTATTAGGTGATATATGGCAGGTTCCTTGACGCTATAAAAGACTGACGGTGACACTAACTGGCTAACTAGCTAACTAGTGTCACTCGTGATCAGAAAGTAGATCTGTACACTATACTAGTGACACTGATGACAGGGGATGAAAGGGTTAACTGGGGCGGGGGGCAATCAGAGGTTTAAACTTTTATAAGGAAGTTAATTGGGGGAACCCTAAACCACCTGGACCTACCACTAACTACCCTACCGCTATTTAGTGACACCAATACAGTGATCAGTGAAAAATCTGAAAACTGCAATTGGTGACACTGTGAAGGGGTTAACGACCAATGTACGATGATGGTGATTCGCGCAGCCGTGCCAACCTGCTGCAGTAAAACTATGGTGGCTGGTCAGCAATAGGTTAATGATTGGCATAGTACCACTGAATTGGCATAAGGCCAATGTGGTGCCTGTATTTAAAAAGGGATCAAAGTCTTTACCAAGTAACTATAGACCTGTTAGTTTAACTTCTATAGTTGAGAAGATACTGGAGAGTTTAACCACTTCAGCCCCAGAAGGATTCACTGCACTATTTTAACTAGCAATTGCGCGGTCGAGCGATGCTGTACCCAAATAAAATGTGTGTCTTTTTTTTCCCACAAAAAGAGCTTTCTTTTGGTGGTATTTGATCTCCTCTGCGGTTCTTATTTTTTTCGCTATAAACAAAAAAAAGACAGACAATTTTGAAAAAAAAAAAAACAGTTTTTTACTGTATGCTATAAAACATACCAAATAAAAAAAATGGAAAATCAAATTTCTTCATCAGTTTAGGCCAATATGTATTCTACTACATATTTTTGGTAAAATATTCCCAATAAGCATATATTGATTGGTTTGCGCAAAAGTTCTAGCGTCTACAAAATAGGGGATATATTTATGGACTTTTTATTATTTTTTTTTTTTTTTACTAGTAAAGGCGGCGATGAGTGATTTTTAGCGGGACTGCGACATTGCGGCAGACAGATCAGACACCTAACTGACATTTCTGACACTTTTTTGGGAACCAGAGACATTATTACAGTGATCAGTGCTAAAAACATGCACTGACATTGTTCTAATGGCACTGGCAGGGAAGAGGTTAACAGGGGCGGTCAAAGGGTTAACAGTGTTTCTAACTGTGTGGGTGGATGGGCTGCTTAGGACAACACAGAGATCCATCTTCCTGCATAGCAGAAAGACAGGATCTGTGTGATCTCCCCTTGCACACAGGCAGATCCCCATTCTGTCTCTGCGGGGAACGATTACGGGCAGTCGGCGGACATTGGGGTTGATTTACTGAAGCTTGAAAGTGCAAAATTTGGTGCAGCTCCACACAGAAGCCAATCAGCTTCAAGGTTTTATTGTCAAAGCTTGATTGAACAAGCTGAGGTTAGAAGCTGATTGGCTAGCATGCACAGCTGCACCGGTTTTTGCACTCTCCAGCTTTCGTAAATCAACCCCATTGAGACCGCAGGACCCGTTGATTGGCTCCCCCGCTGGGCAGTGGGCACGCGCACGAGCCCACAGATCGCCACGTACAAGCCCAATGTACAGCTACGGCGATTCGTGTAGCCGGGCCAACCTGCCACAGTATAACTGCGGAGGCTGGTCGGCAAGTGGTTAATAAAAGACCACATAGATGAGTTCTTGTTGGAAAAAAAGATTTTAAGCAAAAGTTAGCATGGATTCATGAAAGACAGAAGTTGTCAAACAAACCTGATTTCTTTTAATGAGGAGGTAAGAAAAACCGTGGACAGAGGGGTGGCTGTGGACGTGGTATACTTGGATTTTGCAAAAGAATTTGACACCGTTCCCCACACATGGATAATGTGTAAGGTAAAGTCTACAGGCTTAGAAAGATCAGTTTGTAAATGGATAGAAAACTGGCTAAAAGGCCGAATTCAGAGAGTAGTGGTTAATGATTCTTATTCTGAATGGTCTAAGGTTATCAGTGGTGTACCCCAAGGGTCAGTGCTGGGACCCTTACTTTTCAATATATTTATAAATGATATAGGGTCTGGGATTAAAAGTACCATTTCAGTGTTTGCAGATGACACCAAGCTATGCAGTGGAATAACGTCCTTACAGGATGTCTCCAACCTACAAGCAGACCTCAATGCACTGTCTAATTGGGCGACCGTGTGGCAAATGAGGTTTAATATTGATAAATGTAAAGTTATTCACTTGGGGGCCTAAGAATATGCATGCATCGTACATACTAGGGGGGGTAAAACTGGGGGAGTCCATAGTGGAGAAGGACCTGGGTGTTCTGGTAGATCATAAGCTTAATAATGGCATGCAATGCTATGCTGCGGTTTCCAAAGCAAGCAAAATCCTTTCTTGTATTAAGAGAGGTATGGACTCCAGAGATAGAGATATAATTTTGCCCCTGTACAAATCATTAATAACAACTCATCTAGAATATGCAGTTCAGTTTTGGGTACCAGTTCTCAAAGGATATTGGGGAACTGGAGAAAATGCAGAGAAGGGCAACCAAACTAATAAGAGGCATGGAGAAGCTCAGCTATGAGGAAAGATTAGAGGAACTGAATTTATTCTCTCTTGAGAAGAGATTAGCCCAGGTTCACATTGGTGCGATGCGGGAACCAGCGCAATTACAATGCCGGTTCCCGCATCGCACCTCTCCCACAGGCAGTTCACACTGCCCTCTGCGAACCACTGCGGGTATCAATAGAATGTTAATTACACCCCCAGATCGGTGCACAGATCACAGCGCGAACTGTGAACTTGCACGGGAATCAGATCGCATAGGTGAGAACATGCGATCCAATTCCAGTGTCGGAAAAAAAGGCTCCTGCACATTCTTTAGTGCAAATCCAATGCAAGTTCAGCTATACAACTGTATGGCTGAACTCGCATTGCTCAGATATCGCATGTGATCGACACCTCTCTGAGATCCCATTAGTGTGAACTCAGGCTTAGGGGGACATGATCAACATGTATAAATACATAAGTGGTCCATATAGTAAACTTGGTGTTGAGTTATTCCCTTTAAGGTCATCACAGAGGACAAGGGGACACTATGTGTGGAGGAAAAGAGATTTAATCTGCAAATACGGAAAGGCTTCTTCACAGTATAAGCTGTAAAATGTGGATTAGACTCCCTCAAGAGCTGGTTCTGGCCAGCTCAGTTGTAGACATGTGCACTGCTGAAAAGTTAGCTTTGTGTCATTTGTTATGAAATTCCTTATTTCGAATAAATTCGTAACTTCAGAAAAAAAATCTAAAATTTGGAAATTTGGAAAATCAGAAATTAGAAAATCAAAAATCCGGAAATTTGAAAATTTGAAAATCCGAAAATAAGAACAAAAATCCGGAATTGTGAAAATACAAACTAATAGCTAACTGATAATAACCAACTTTGACATTATCGGTATTGGAATTTCCTTTAAAATTTGGCTGCTAGTGAACATAATGAATATGAATTTATCCAAAGTTACGAATTATCAGAAATAACGATCATGCTTTATTGGCGATTTTTTGCCTTCCTCTGGATCAACTGTTGGTATAGGATAGAGCATTTGGAGGTTTTGTAATTGTGTCTGTTTTTTTTTTCTTTTTTTTTTCATATATGTTGATTGAATTGGATGGACTAGTGTCTTTTTTCAACCAGGTTAACTATGCAACTATGTATAACAATCTATCTGTTTTTTTTTAGTAGGGGCCAACAACGTTCGTCATGGGTGGCATAAAGTACATGTTGGGAGTACTGATTCTGGCTGTATGTGTCAGGGAAAGTCTTTCACAGATCTCTGTACAGAGTGAGTACATCATATTCTCTTAAGCTAATATGTTTACATTAAATTTCCATTTTTGCAATAAAGAGTTCTTGCTTTGAAGGCGAAGTTAGAAACCTAGGTCAAAAAGTGCCATATGCCTATACACTGTAAGTGTGGGTCTACTCTAGGCATTACCCAAATTTACCCCCCTCTAAAGCACATCTCATTTTTATTCTACCTTGGAGCTTAGTTCCTATTGATTTAGGCATGTCTCCAGAATTACATTTCCCAATTTCCCTACCCATATACACAGTGTGTTAATAGGCTCTTAAGGGTCAATGCAGCAGCACTGTTTTGCTGGAAAATAAATGAATGTATACATACGGAGAAGGACAGAAAGGGCTCAGGGACAGGCAGAGTTCTGTAGTCCAGAAAGAAGGACTTGCAATGCTGGTTGGCATTTTAGGGCAACAGAAATACCCTGCTGTCAGTTCAAACAGGAAGTTAGGTGGACACTGCAAATCTGGCATAGTGATATTCATTTTTTGTACCTGAGACATCCACTGCCACTACCACTATCACCAGCAATTACTGGCTGTCATAATGATGCTCCTGTGTAAAATGACACTTGCAGATAGTCTGCAAGTGTCAGTAAAATGACACAGTGCCTCTAAGTGTAGCCATAGGATAAAATTTATTAAGACAATGGTTAAAATCCTGGTTCCAGGGGCTCTAATGCGGGCATGGGTGTCATCACATACAGTAGCGTGCTGGCGTATAGGCGACGCGTTGTTGGAGTCTACGCTCCTTCTTCAGGCCAATGGATGCACCATGTTGAAAGAGGGTGAATTTAAGGGCAAGGCGTCATGGCCCAGGAACGCTGTTTTCACACGGCTTCTCCATCCACCATTACCCGTAACAGCCTGGCAGTTGGAACTACCCACAGTGCACAGTGACTAACACTGCAAAGCCTGCATGACTCATTTGTTTGTGAGCATTTTAACCATTGTCTTAATAAATTTTATCCTACGGCTACACTTAGAGACGCTGTGTCTCTCTCCTTCTTGTCTTGCTACAGAGGTACTCTTGCCTTTAAACAAGCTGCCATTTGTGAAGCCGTCCCCATTGGATCACACCTAAAGACTCTAATAGGACTCTTACCCAGAGCCTGTCATTTTCGACATTATATTACCTACATAGTGGTGGGATCTAGCACCAACAACCTTTCCCTGTGCCATTTGAGATCAGAGTAGCAGTCAGAGAAAATGTTCATGGTGCAGGTTGCTATGTACTATGTTCCATGTACCCATTCACAATGGAGGGAAGGCTGGAAACTTCCAGATTAAACTGAGTGGTCCTTCCCTCAGATGCCCATATTCCCCAGGCCAGGGATGTGGGGATGAGGTCCCAGTCAATATGGAGCAAAACCCCTTGCCAGGTAGCCCCCCCAATGGTACTCGACCAATGTTGAGGGCTTGTGGGCTGGTAAGGTTCAGGAAGGGAGGTTGCATGTTCTTCAGTTTCCAGGCCAGCAAGGCTATGTGCTCAGATAATGGTCTGATATGGGTTTTTGGAGGGACCCACATCTTTTTTCCTCCTTATAAATCATAGATGGCCACATGCCTGTTGGTGGCTGGGTTGATGTGGGGCTGGACTATTTAAATAGTAAAAAACAGACAGACACAATGGTAAAAGTCCTTAAAAAAATACCATCATTGAGCAATGTAAATCTATGTCCAGCCATGTAGATCCATCGTCAGTCAGGATAAGTGATGCCTTAACAATCTTCGTACATGACGACCCATGCTGTGACAACTCTCTCTCTCTCTGCCCTACTGCTACTCCCATTTCAGATGCCAGCTCCATGGCTGACATCTGGTTGTCAACAAAATAGCCAGGGAAGCTGCCTGATGTCATTGATCATAAATGGTCACATTTTTTTTTTTGCCTTGGTTCATATTCCCCATGGCATTGTCCAGCTACCGGTCCCCCCCATTTTACTAAAAGCATGCAAATTGGCCTTGAAAAAGGCTTGAACAAAATAGACACTTACATTTACACTCAAAGGATTTTATTAATATTCATACACTCAAAAACGTCAATGGGGTTTGGGTGCTATGTTCAAGGAATGAGATTTCCCACTGGGCTTGGCAAATATCCAGTGGACTGAACTTTTCCAGCTCGCTCATCTCTAGTCACTACTGATTAAAAATGTTATATTCAACACAGCATCAAACTTTTTTGGAACTTTGAATCTGATTAATGATCATGCAAACTGCAACAAGATAGAAACTGAGTAGGAAACTGACCCACTGATCTGATCTCACATATGAGGAGCTCTCTAAAAATGTCTGCAGTGAAATAGATGTAAAAATTCAGATTTGAGCACATTTGTAAAGTTAGCCACTTACTTGTTGCCTGGGTATGTTAATTTATGTAATGTGAATTAGTAAATATTCTCTATGTAATAATTAATACTACTGCAGTTAGGTCAATGGTTCATAATTAGACTGCAGATTTGTGTATGTAAAGACAAATTATAGTTTTACTTTTGGATAAAATAACAAAAGGATTTTACTCTCTCTCAATGTCACCCTGTATATCCTAGTAGCCATTGTCATTGAGACAGAAAACGGAAAATTGTATACTCACCTTCCCGAAATTTTCCTTTCCTGGTGCATCTTCATGGCAGCATACACATGGGTTGTGGCTCCGCCCCCACAACCTGATAGGACTGGTTAACTATAAATCAAAGACAGACCCAGATCACAGCATTCTCTGTAACTCTCACCAATTTGGGTGGGAATCTGTATGTTGCCATGAAGATGCACCAGGAAAGGAAAATTATGGAAAAGGTGAGTATACAATTTTCTGTTTTCCTGGTGCATCTTGGCAGCATACACATGGGATATAACTCGCCATATGGGAGGGTGCAAAAAAAATTTTGTAATGATCAGAAGCGTAATCATGCACCATGAATTTTCCGAATGTTACTGTTGTGAGCCAGGGTCACTTAAAGTGTAATAAAGGTGTTTCCTGGGAGGATCATATTGCTGACTTGCAAATAGCCTCAAGAGATACTCAGCACTGAGCTGTCCACAGAGCTGGCACTTCCCTAGTTGAATGTGCTCTTAAAGCGGAGTTCCACCCTAAAGTGGAACTTCCGCTGGTTGGATTCCTCCCCCCCTCAGGTGTCACATTTGGCACCTTTCGGGGGGGAGGGGGAAGAGGACACCTGTCTTTAGACAGGTGTCCTTTTCCACACATCTGGGAGCTCTGGCCGGCGGCCGCGGCTGCTGACGTCAGCAGCCCGGCACTCTCCTTCCTGCTCGCTCTGCTTCTGGCCGCCTGGCCAGTAGCAGAGCGTGGCAGAGCCTCGCGCATGCGCAGTAAGGTGCCCGGCGTGAAGCTGTACTGCTTACACGTCCGGGTTCCCTTACCCGCGATGGAGGCGGCTGCACCCGTCCCCCGATCCGAAGATCGGCGGTGGGTGCCGGCATCGCTGGACTCCAGGACAGGTAAATGTCCTAATATTAAAAGTCAGCAGCTACTGTATGTCTGCTAGCTGCTGACTTTTAATTTTTTTTTTGCCCTCAGACCTCCGCTTTAAGTCATCCAAAACAGGAAGGCCTTGTGGAGAGTAGGCTCTTTTACTTATACCACACACTAAACTGCGCTAAAAGTCCCAAAAATAGCTGCAGCAAAAATACTAAACGTATAAAATCAATAAACAAACTACAAGCTGCGATAAATAGAACACTAAAACATTGAAGTTGCAAATGACAGAGTAAGAAGTTCAAACGGTGTAGTGTTCCTTCCACCACTAAATTAAATCTGTGCTGTTCCAAAGGATTATAATAGCACCACAAGTGCACTGGTAAGTACAGGAGAATCCACCACCAAGGAATGTAAGGAGGCTTACCAGAACACTATGTGTTCAGCTACAGGTGAATCCCCGACCTGGGATATGGAACCACCAAATTCTTCAGCTCAGGTCTATATGTTCCTCACATAGATATACCATCCGATTGATAGATCTCTAGGGGCTGAGAATCTTTCTCTTTGTGAACCACGTTTCCCAGTACTCATCTCATATAAGCGTGCGTCATGTGAGAAAAGAGGGGACTCATAGTGAAGTACCGCAAGAATATTTTCATAAAATATGAAGATTTGTACCCACAATTATAAAATCAAAAGTGCACATATGCCGGCAGGCTCCCGAATCCCGGGAACAGATTTCAAAGCAGTGGTGACGTCAGCGCGTCCTCCCGACGTACGTTTCGTCACAAATGACGTAATTTGTGCCGAAACGTACGTCGGGAGGACGCGCTGACGTCACCACTGCTTTGAAATCTATTCCCGGGATTCAGGAGTCGGCCGGCATATGTGCACTTTTGCAGGTATACAATTTCATGCAAGCCTATTGAGAATTGCATCACTAAAGGGTTAAGGACTCCCTGTAAGTGCAGACAAGGCTGAAGTTTGAACTTTAAACATTTGAACCTAGGCCCTTGTTTCACCCCAGTTGTAAGAGCTGTAGAACCTTGGCTCGTTTAGGTAATAAAGGACTCTAGGCTTTTACTGTGCGAGATGTGCATAATTTTCCCATATCCTTTGGTAAGTCTTATTCACAAAGACCTCTCTGGCTTAACACAAGTTAGCCGCTACCTGCACTGAGCACCCTTGACTTGGTAGCCTGCACCTCTCAACTTCCATGCCATCAAAAGTAGTCTCTTGGAGCTTGATGGCAAAACTGGCTATGAGAGAGCAAATCTGTCATCACTGGAAGAGGCAGTGGTGACTCAATGCTTAAATGTAGGAGAGACACTAGAGCCTCCTAAGCCAAAATGGCATATTTCCAATTATTGATACAGGAAGTTCCACTGACAGCCTAAGAATTCTACCCTTCCACTGCTGCCTAGGCACAGTATTATTATTATACAGGATTTATATAGCGCCAACAGTTTGCGCAACACTTTACAATAAAGAAGGGACACAGTACAATTACAATACAGTTCAATACAGAAGGAATAGGAGGGCCCTGCTTGTAGAGCTTACAATCTAAAGGGAGGGGGAGGTGGTACAAAAGGTAATGGCTGCAGGGGATGATCTGATAGAGGTGGCTCAAGCACAGGTCTTAGGTGGAGGTGGAGGTGGGGTAGGCTTCCCTGAATAAGTGAGTTTTCAAGGATCGTCTAAAGGCGGACAGGGTGGGGGCTGACCGGACATTCTGGGGCAGGGAGTTTCAGAGGATTGGAGAGGCTCTGGAGAAGTCCTGTAGGCGAGCATGGGAGGAGGTACAAATCTTGCTCCTCTTCTAAAAGGAGTGAATGACAGAAGGGCTTTGAACACTACTCTCAGTTCAAGAGCATTCAATACTATGCTTCATAAGCTTAACATCCCATGACATTGAGCAGCCTGCTCTTTGAAATCCCCCAACCTTTCTAGCTTTCAAAACAATTGGTCAGTTACAAAGAACCAAGGATACTCCGTCACTGTTCTGCTGGAGAGACTTCACTCCCAAAACACCTTTGACTTTCTCTATCAGAGGACGGATATTCCCTTGTGGAAGCTCTACTGAATTTTCCCCGTTGCTATTGCAGACAGTGAGACCTTTGTGCCCTGGGGGAGATGTACAGACTGAAGGGGAGGCACTGAAGCTGGCAGAGGAATTGAGGATGAATTGGGACAAGTAGGTGTCTGATAAACCTACAGAGCATCCAGTCTCCCATATTTATCAATAATATAATAGATTGGAGGTTTTCTATCTTGCACAGCTCCAACTCCCTGTGCTTGTTGAGGGTTTTTTTTTTCCAGCAATGGGCACAGATTACCTGATTTTGAGTCTTTTTTTTTTTTTTTTCCAGAACAGAGGTGAACCGAATCCTCATCTCCTCTGGGCAACTGGAACCTTTAAGATTGCTCATTTATTTAATCCGGTTACAAAGTTGATCAGAATTTTTTAAAGCTTCCATCAATTCTGGTAGCCTGGCTGACTAGAAGAGATTGAAAGGTGGACATCCCACCTATCAATTTTATATGATCGTTATGCTCATTGAATTATGCCCCTGCATGACTGAACGTTTGTCATGTTATACTTTTTCAATAAAAATGATTGTACCAGAAAGGTGGACATCCCTTAAACTTCCACCAATGTCACACCAATATAGCTGATATGGCCCACTGATCCTGAATATTTTCCATCCAGGTGTATGCGCAAAGCTTCACACAGGCACCCCCTGGATGAGTGCACCCTTAAAAAGACTTTAACTGTTCTCCCAAGACAGGTACCTTGGATTTTTCCCGGATCCGTAGGATCTTGCCTCCTTGTATCCATTTGGGAGTTGCCGCCTGTATGCTGGACCTTACAGAATTTTCTGATTTTTGTCAGATGATATTTTCCCTGACCTGCCAGTGGTCACCCTTGAGGTGGCTGTATCCTGTCTACTCCCAAATAGATTGGATCCGTTGTATGGTATCTTGCACCAGTTTTATTTATGCATTTATTTTTTTTTAAGGCAATTCGCCAACCATGGCTTCAGCTATAATACCTTCCTTGCTGTGATCACAGGGAACACCGCTCT
>BLSH010039882.1:206550-228718 GCA_018402905.1 Glandirana rugosa
TGTATCCCAGTGACCCTAGTCAATCTAGACAATACAGGGCTGGTCGGGACGGGGGGGTGTCAATCTTGTGTGATTCCCTTGTAAACAATTGGGGAAGTGACGGGGGACGACCAATTGGGGAAGTGACGGTTACTGTAAATGTGTCATTAGTCACCTATAAATTTAAAGACTAGCGACATATTTACAGTAACCAGGGTTTTTACACATTTTTTACAGGCTGTAAAGACGTCGTTATAGCGTCAGGGCGATTTTTAGCGGTGGTAATGATCATTTTTTTTTTTTTATTATTATTTTTGCGGTATTTAGTTAAGGGTCAAACATCTGCGCTATTGAAAACGCGTGCAATCGGCGTATATTGATTGGTTTGCGCAAAAGTTATCGCGTCTACAAACTGGGAATTGATTTATGGCGTTTTTATTATTATTTTTTTTTTTTTACTAGTAATGGTGGCGATTTTTAGCGGGACTGCGATATTGCTGCAGAAATGTCGGACATTTTTTACACATTTTTGGGACCAATGACATTTATACAGCGATCAGAAATTTAAATATCCACTGATTACTGTGTAAATGTCATTGGCAGTGAAGGGGTTAACCAGCAGGGGGCAGTGAAGGGGTTAACAAATGTTCCCTTAGTGTGTTCTAACTGTGGGGGGGCAGGGCTGGTCGGGACATAACAGATCTAACTGATCCCAGTGACCCTATGTCCCCTGTCACAGAACGGCGGTTCCCCGTTCTGAGGCTCCCAAAAGAGATCGGCGGGTCTCGGGCAGATATCGAGTCCGCCCGACCCACGGGCACGCTCGCGCAGCGCCGCTGCCGCCAGGGGGCGCGCCAGGAGCGTGCACAGTGGACGACGTCCATGGACGTCGTCCAGGCATTTCAGATCCGCGCTGGAGCCGTACTTCGGCAATAGCGGGGATCTGAAGTGGTTAAGGGAAGGTGACCTCCTGACATGCCACAATCGGCATGTCATTTTTTTGGGTGGGGGGCAGGAGACCCTGTTTTCACAGGGTCCCTGTTCCCACTTCCTCCTCTGGTGTCGCAGAGCCGGTAGGAAGTACACCTTCCTCCCCTCCAACAGGTCGTCACAGGTCCCAGAAGATACGCCGAACCTTCACAGCGTGCAGCGCGACTCGCGCATGCACAGTGCGCGCCCGGCTTTGAAGCCAAAGCTGGGTGCACACACTTGTGATGCCTGTGCCGCTGAAGGGAGGGAGAGAAGAGTGAGCCTTCGGATGGCCGCATCGCTGGGTCGTGGGACAGGTGAGTGTCTGATTGTTAAGAGTCAGCAGCAACACTTTTTGTAGCTGCTGACTTTTAAACTGGGTGGAACTCCGCTTTAACACTTATGGTCCATTGCTCTTATGGCTATTCTCTCTTAAGATCGAATGTTAGGTTACATTCATTCGCCCGCCAAAAGGCAACATATAGAAACTGACATTACACACATATTACAAGCATTTTTTTATATATATAAATAGACTCCCATGTGTTTGCTAACTAAGAAAAGGGAACTGCACTGTTTGGCAGTTCTATTCTGCGTGGAATGTTCTGTAAAATATTCCTACACAAAGAATTTACATGACCGACACATGTACAGATAGGTTTGTTCATTAAGCATATTGTTAATTACAGTCTATATTTTTTGATTACATTAGAAATTGCCAAGTTGAATCTATTCTGTAGCCACTAAGCTTTGAATATGGGACTGGCAAAGGTTGTAACCTGTATGCAAGAGGTAGTCCACCAGAGATAGAGCCTGCTGAGAGCCTGAGCTCAAAGCCTGCTCCTGCCCCCTCCACAGCCTGGCCCTCCAGTGAATTCTGGGGGGACAGAGCAGAGAGCCGGTGCTTGACAGTTGCTCAGTGAAGGCTTAGAACTGGGCGATAAGTAATGTTTGAACTCTCAGACCAATGCTGCATCCAGCTAGGTAAGTATGATTAAAAATAAAAAAATACAGCACTTCTCTTATACAGACTGGCATGTTGGAAGTTCAGGTGGTTTTACTCACTTCACTGACTCAGAATAGGTGGTTCCACACTGATGTAGAAAACATAATAAGCCAGCAACAGGAAATATAAAACACTGGAGTGCACAAGAAACTACACAGAAGTTTAGAAAACCAAAGAAAGAATTGTGGAGAATTGGTAATGGAATTGAATATCTAGTCTAGAGTCACAAAATGTTTTTTTCTAAATTATTTGATTAGATTTAGTAATTTCCTTAACAATTTACATGATGGTGAATAAATCTTGTACTGAATACAAGTCAAGCCATTTTAAACCCATATTTGGCTGACAGTCTCAGTACAGATATATATATATCATCTTTAGTGTCAGTCGGTCAGTTAGTGTCCCTCCCAGCTAGTGTCTGTTAGCACCAGATTGCCTGCCACAATATTACAGTTGAACTATATGTCGCTGATCACCACTATTACCAGTATAGCATCTATAGCTGTATAAATTCCTGTATATAAACCATAGTTTGTAGATGCTATAACTTTCATACAGACCAATTAATATACTCTTATTGGGATTTTTTTCTTACCAAAGACATGTAGCAGAATATATTTTGGCCTAAATTTACGAAGAAATTTTATTTTTTGATTTTTGTTATTGGATATGTTTTATATCAGAAGGTATAAAATATTAGGGATTTTTTTCAAAATGTTTGTTCTTTTTTCATTTATATAATAAAAACTCTAATGGTGATAAAATACCACCAAAAGAAAGCTCTATTTGTGTGAAAAAAAAATGATAAAAATGTTACTTGGGTAACATGACTGCGCAATTGTCAGTTAAAGTAGCGCAGTGCCGAATAGCAAAAAATGGCCTGGTCATGAAGGGGGTATAACCTTCTGAAGGTCAAATGGTTAAACTGGATTTTAGTGCAAACAAACACATCACACCCAATTATTTTGTTAAATATAAAAGATTGGATGGCTTCGAGTAAATTGATGCCAAATATGTCAAGTCCTAAAACTGAGCACACCTGTGAAATCTTAGAAAATAATGGTACTCAAAATTCTCCATAGGGCATGCTTTAAAGCCTTTACAGGTTGTCAATTTAGAGTTGGTGGTTGTAAAGCCTTAAGGATTTCACCTTAATGCATTCTATGCATAAAGGTAAAAAACCTTCTCTGCTGCAAAAACCCCCACAAACCACCCCCCCCCCTTTTTGTTACCTGAGCCTGATCCGATCGGATACAGCGGTGTGCACGAGTGCAGCGGCTCCAGCCGCTGTCTCTCTCCTCATTAGACAGATTGATAGAAATCAATTCATGTGAGTCTTGCTGTCTGTGTCAATGGACACAGCAGTGGGGCTTGGGAGTGAGCACGCACGGATGCCCCCATTGAAATCTGCTTTCCGTGGGGGCACCTGACAAAGAGGAGAATTGTAAAAAAAAAGTCTTCATCAGTTTAGTATTCTTTTACATATTTTGATAAAAAAAAATCTCAACAAGCGTATATTGATTGGTTTGTGCAAAAATTATAGCGTCTACAAAATAGGGGATATTTATGGCGTTTTTTAATTATTTTTTTCTTTTTTACTAGTGATGGGCGATCTGCGATTTTTATCGGGACTGTGACATTGCGGCAGACAGATCGGACACTTTTGACACTGTTTTGGGACCAATGACATTTATACAGCGATCATAGCTAAAAATAGCCACTGATTACTGTATAAATGTCACTGGCAGGGAAAGGGTTAAAATCTAGGGGGCGATCAAGAGGTTAAATGTGTTACCTATGTGTGTTATAACTGTGTGGGGGCTGGGCTGGCAGGGATATGACAGATCTGACTGTTTCCGATCACTGGGAACAGTAGATCAGGGTCATGTCCCCTAACAGAAGGGTGATCTGCCATGTTCACATCGGCAGATCCCTGTTCTGACTCTGTAGTAGGCGATCGCAGGTCACCAGTGGAAATCAAGTCTGTCCGGCTCGTGGGCACACCCACGGAGCACGCAGCCAGCGCGCGCTTGCTCGCAAATCGCACATGTGCAGCTGACGTACCATGACGCCGGTTTGCACAGCCGGCAAGTCCACCCCTGAGCATACAGTATCTGCATATTTGTTTGATTTATAGTGTCTTTCAATGTAGTCAAAATCTTGACAAAATCTCTAATTTTAACAAATAACAAATCCTCCACTGAAAGTACAGTATATTATTTGTGTTATATTTATTTTAAACTCCCTATTAAATATGTTTTGTGCCATAAATATTTAATGATTATGTTGTGAATGTTCACAATTTCAAAAGGTTTAAAAATGGCAATAGCTTCCAGCAATGAATTGTTACTGTCACATTTTCTGGGAAGAGAAAAGCACTAATAAGCTATCATTATTTGGGTTTTGAATCTGAAGAAACTGAAGGACCCCTGTTAAAAATGAAGACTACTGAGCACAGCAAAAAGTAGACATAAACTGATACAAAAACATACATTAGGAAAATGGTATAAACATATTAAAGAGGTTGGCCATCTCCGTGGCCACTATTGGTTCAATAATTTGGAAGCTGAAGCTGAAACCACTCAGGTGCTCCCTAAAAACAGGTTATTTATAAACTCTTTGTATAGCAAAGAGAACTGTAGGGGAGACTAGAAGTGGATTGTAGAAGCTACACATTTCAGCAGCTGGGTTAAGAGTTAAAGAGCACTGGTCAATCAGATTTATAATTTGTACAGTATATACTGCATTGCATGACATATGAGGCAGTACATTATAATAATTTTATGTTTATTTTTTATTTGCAGAATTGCCACCTATCCCCACTACAGCTCCTAGTACTCCAGATACCACACCTATGCCAACTTCCACTACAACAATTAGTAACACAACCACTACAACAGACTCGCCAGATACTACAACACCCCCAACAACTAATACTACAATCCCTACAACAGGACAAACTAGTACTACAACCCCTACAACAGAACAAACTAGTACTACAACCCCTACAACAGAACAAACTAGTACTACAACCCCTACAACAAAACAAACTAGTACTACAACCCCTACAACAGAACTAACTAGTACTACAACCCCTACAACAGGACAAACTAGTACTACAACCCCTACAATAGAACTAACTAGTACTACAACCCCTACAACAGAACAAACTAGTACTACAACCCCTACAACAGAACAAACTAGTACTACAACCCCTACAATAGAACTAACTAGTACTACAACCCCTACAACAGAACTAACTAGTACTACAACCCCTACAATAGAACTAACTAGTACTACAATGCCTACAACACCATCAACAACTGGTACTACAACCCCTACAGAACAATCGACAACGAGTGTTACAATCATAACAACACCCCCAACAACTAGTGGTACAACCACTACTCCTACCACTATATCTATTTCTACCATTTCACCTAGTACAGGCTTTACAACTGCTACTTCTGAGACCACCACAGCATGTTATAACACAACTTCACCATCACCTGTAATACCAACAACACATTTCTACACAGAAGAGAATATAACCATTACAACAGTGAAAAGCAAAAGTGTATTAAATGTTCGTATTTTATCACAACTGATTAACAACAAAGAGGTTAAAAGTCTACAAATAAATGAAACCACAATAGTCAATATTGAGGTGAAGACCATTAGCCCAAGCAAAATCTACACTAAAATTACAAATTCCATTTCTCCTACATCATTCCTGATTATTGTTGGAGATACAGAACCAAAGTCATTTAGTAACAGCACAGACACCAGCATAACCACTTCTGAAACCACACTTCCAAATACAGAGCCATTTTCACGCGATTCATACTGCAGTAAACCAGCCGAGACCAAGACCCTCACTGAAACCTCTGCAATTGCTGGAGACACCTGCTCCAAGATCACTTCTGCTGCTGCTACCACCACCATTACCACAACTGAGGAAGTCATTGTGCTGGGTCCAGATGGCTTTTCCAAGAGCTGCACTAAATACTAACTCTGGTATATATGCTGTCTTTGTTACACACCAAACAGATGGGACTATAGCAGACTACACATCATTTTCTATGATACTAACACAGCTATTCTAAATACTTGCAGTTACTTTTACGGCTGACTTACACTTTAGTGGTCTCTTGTGGAGCAATAATGCACTTTGCATTAGGGTTGCACATGCAATATGAATGGGCTGCTAATGTGCCATAATCAATCTAAAAATGCATATGATCCTTTTTTTAGCAACAAAGCACACCACAATGCATGGCGCTGTAATACATTGCGCATTACCATGTACTGTACAATGCATGGGGATGGCATTGACAACAAGTGGCACTGCAACACACTGCACATAGAGCAGCTGTGTTGCTGAGTGTGTGCTTTAGCAAGCGTTGCCACAATGCACAACTGTTTATGGGCCCTTAGAGATATTATGCTCAATTCACTGAGACGGGGGAGTATTTTTAACTCCGGTTGATATTTTATCACATGATAATGTTCTCCAAAAAAATCACCAACATTTATGTGCATTAGTTGTAAATTTGTTTTTTCAAATGAATTGTGCATTTAATTGCCAAAAGTACTATTATTTCATTTTTGTTATTTCATCCCACATTTTACCATTACTTCATATGCCTTTTTTCCTGATCTTCTTGATAGGCACTGCATTTAAACAGTTATCACCAACATGTAGTACATACAATTATGGAGCCCATGTAATATTTTTTCTTCTTAAAAAGTTATAAAAAATAAAAAAACATGAGTGTGGTAAATTCAGCTAAAATATTAAGTGTGAAAATATTGCATGTGAATTGAACCTATTATCTGAAGACAAACAAGTAATAAAACAAAACAGTTTTATGATGTAGAAAACAGTTTTACTGCATTCCATGCATGGAGTAGAAATATTAGAGCGTATATGACATCCCCTATATGCCTGCTTCAGCAGCTTTACCTATCAGTAAAATAAGGTGTTCAACTACAGTGGGTATAAATGAATACAACTGTGTCTTAATAGTGAATGTCACACTTTCTACTAAAGGGATCCAAGAAAAGAAATGTTTTGTTTTTTTTTGTTTTTTAAGAGAAATTGCCTTTAGGTTTGGCAAAGCAAAGATAATGAGACTAATGTATAAAATATGTGTAATAGGAAAAACTTCCTGTGGCTCATAGCAACCAGTCAGCTACCAACATTTCTACAGTCCAGTTTTGAAAATGAAATGAGGTTCAATTGGCACACTTTTCATGCATTGTTATTATTTTAAAGGATTTATATAGTGCCAACATTTTGCACAACGCTTTACAACTTGAGGGCAGACAGTACAGTTACAATACAATTCAATACAGGAGGAATCAGAGGGCCCTGCTCGTTAGAGCTTACAATCTAAAATTTGCCCCATATGTAGCCATCAAGCTAAAGGAAAATTGAAAACAAATTAAATGGGATGTAAACCCTCTATATGCCCAGTGAAGTGAACAGCCTCAGATGATACACACCTCCCTATACAAGTCTTGCATGTATATCTTCTGTCTTCACTTTGATATACTGTTTAGAAAATGCACATCGTGTTAGATTTTCCACTTCCTCATTCCTATCTAGGAGGGGTTGATAGCTAGACGATGTGAGACACTGTGAGAAAGCTGATTGGAGGAAAGGCACACAACCCCTCCCGACACATGCAGAGCCCTGTCTGTGTTTTGTTAAGCAGCCTGCTAATCTGTTTTTAGCAACCTCCTTATCTGAATTCTCTGCCCTGACTAACAGAATTAGTGAGAACTTATCAGGCTGGTAATAGAGCCACTGACGAAGAGACAGCTACGGGACATAGCTCTTTGAAGAGAGATAGCAAAACACTACAGATATATATGCCCAGCTCAAATTTCATGAATCAGGTTTACATCCACTTTAAATTTTTCTGTCTGAGGAAAATCTAAATTCCTCATCTGATACATTAACCCAAGCTCCCTCAGGTGACAGGTAGCAGGTTACACGTAACTGCAGCTGGAAAATGCTGCTGATCTTGGATGAGCAAATTCAACTTTGCAAGTTATAATTCCACAGGATACAGCCAGGGCTCTTCTGAAAATTTTAATTTACTTTATCAGTAAACCTCCTTGTCTAAAGTAAGCCAGCAGGAAGCTTTCTTTCTGGCCCTTGGGTGATCTTCAGTCACTTGGCAGAATCCAATGGGGTGAAAGATGTGCTGGGCAAACCAAATAATGGGGTTCATTTTGCAGAGTCACCAGTGGAGTAGATTTCCATTATTTGGCCATCTTTGCTAACCATGACTTTTTAATGGTCTTTGTACCAAGCTACAGCTTTTTTTTTTTTACTCCAGTGGAACCCTTAAAATAATTCTCAGGTCCCAGTGAGGCCCTGCTAAAATTTATTTATATGGGTCATTGAAAAAATGCCTTCTACATTGGCGGTCAGTCTTCAGAATACCCCACCGCACCTTTCAGGGGTGGTCAGAATGTCACACTTACAGACAGCTAAAAAGATGATTGCTGCCATACCACTGGTTTTGCAAAGTGGCCTTGGACCTAGAACACCATCAGTTTGGAGAAGAATATTCCACAGCTCAAGGAACCTCTAGCAACCTTTGGAGGGGCCCTGGTTGAGAATAGCTGTATACAGTATCTTATAAAAACTAATAAACATATTGATTTGTAGATCAGGGGATCACCTACAGACACTTTGCTGTTTGAGGCTTGATTTACCAAATAAGTAGAGAATTTTCATGTAGTAAAAGTCAATAAAATAAAGCTGTGTTCTATCAGAAAGAGAAATAAACACATTTTTTCTTTTAGTAAATCAACCACACTGATTTGGTTTGTCTTTTAAATCTACATGCATGGAATGCAGTGTTCAATTAATATATTAGTACAGTATATTATTGTAAATTAAACCGATTTGGCGCTGTTTGACAACAGCAGAACAAGGCTTACCATGAACTGTTCATTCACATTGCTGTAAGATAAAGTTATTTGTATATACATTATAGCATTCCAATAACCGTATACCTGGCGCTTGAAATGGTCTTGAAATGAATCCTATAGTTAATGAGTGAAGGCTATCTTAACAGAAAACATTTGAAAATGTCAGTACCTTTGAGTCTGTTCTCAGTGCAAATTTAAGCACAGGACCCTAAGCATAGGCAGGTAGGATACAAAAATGCATGGGTATGTGTTGGATCTCATAACACTTAATTCCCTTGTTAAAATATATTTCTGTATTTATTTCAATGGCTAATCAAAAAGCTGTAGGACAGAAAAATCTTGCAGCACACATTTAGATCAAGGGTTTGTTCTTCCATTGCTGCATGAAAACCCTCCAAAATTGCCAAATAGAAAATCTCTCAAATATCTGTATTAGCCCACCCCATGACCCACGTGATATTGCCTGTGCTTGCTGATATGTTGTTTAGGAACTGGATATTGCAAGGTGGTATGGGGCCAAGGGGTGTGCCAGATCTACATTATAAGCCTGAGGAAACAAGCTCCAGGAACCCGAGTAGACACAAAAGCTGAAGCTATTCCCTATTGCTCTTAGTTTAGTAGATTTGTGGTTCCCACAGGTTTACGTTAATGTTGTGAGTGGCCCATGTCATATTCGGGGTTTTTTTCTCAGAGAATTGGTGCAGGTACTTCCCCTTCCAAGTCATTCCGTGTCGCCACACCCTACCCACCTCCAAGCACTGTCCCTTGGTTCCACCCACTACCCACCTCCCAGTATTGCCCCATTTAGAGAATGCAGAACCAACTATCATTTTGTGGTGCTAAGTAATTTGTGTGGAATTTGTTAATGATAACAAAAGCAGCAAAATAAATCTCCTGCACCCAGCACCAAGAGACCCCTCCAGCAACAACAGACCCCCACAACAAAGTACCCCCCCGTAACAATGGATCCACTCCAGCAACAATACATCTGTCAGCATCAATAGACCCTCCAGCTGCCAGCAATAGTAGACCCCTCCCTTAACAGTAGATCCCTCTCAGCAGCAATGGACCCCCCCAGCAAAAATAGATCTCCAGCAACATTAGATCCCCAGTAGCCAGCAACTATAGACCCTCCAGCACACCCCACCACCCTTTGCCATTACATACAATCAGTGCTGGAGGTGCCAGAACTGCATTCCCCCCGCTGAAAAAAAGCCCTGGTCTTATTTCAGTCTGAGAAAAGAAATGAGCTATATGCTTTTCTGGTAGCTAAATTGTTTATAGCACAGCCCACTCTTGTTTCATGCATGTTAGAATAATACCAGGTATAAAGTGTATTCAGTAAATTTATCTGTAACATTATTCATTGGGTCAAATGTTTTCTAGGTGGGAACAAATCACTTGACATATTCATGTCAATGGGAAACTATGAGGATGGAAACATGTGAACTGTCCTTGCTGACGTATTTTTCAAGGTGCATGTTCTCGGGCTGGATTCCATATCCATACTTAGTTAATCAATTATCCAGAATAAACATTTGTATATCAGGTATCCTGACATCCCAAAAGAATGGCAGCCCAGATGATGAACCTTCAAAAATGTATATTCTACCAAGTTCCTTTTCTTTAAGCAGCACAAAATATTATTAATTTAATATATTGTTATTAAAAAATATACTGGGAACTGAAAACATTAATAAATAAAAAATAAATATCATATAATATAAAAAAAATAATACTTTACCAATAAATATTGCTTATAAATAAATGATTTGTTGCCACCAAATACATTTTAGAGGTCTCTATACCTTCCTCATTCTATGCAAATACTGTGGTCAGCTTCTTTGCTGATTGCTTTAGAAGATATAAAATATGACCATGAAGCTGTTTGTATCTATCTATCTGTATGTCTGTTTTCTCTAAAGAGAAGTCTGTTCACTATTTTATAGTTATGCAAATGTTTACACAAATATATATATATATATGTTCTTCTTCTATGTTAAAAATTCTATTGGGAATAAATAAAGGGTTGCTTCTTGCATACAAGATATTAATGTCCATTGGAATAACTGCAAACAAGAAGAAAAAAATGTGGGTCCTGGTACAAACAGAGTATAAAATATACAGTATATACAGACTGTATACCAGAAAGCTACCTGGTAAAAAGAGAATTAAGCTAACTGTCCTAGAACATAATATGGAAAAGTGCTGCTCACCACCCAGCAGTGAAGCACCGCAGACAATGCTAAGCCGTGCATGGCTTAGCATTGTCTGCGGTGCTTCACTGCTGAATCCGTGCTAAACAATGCATTTGCATTTTGCCAGCACCTATTCTAACCAGGACAGCTGAGTGACCCGGAATCAGTGTTAATTTTTACATCAAAAAAATCATTTGATTTAGTTTTAGTTACTCTACTCTAGTTAATCTACTCTTTGATCACTTATGGAAGCAGCCGGTTGCACAGTCAGATCGCTTCTCGGGCAAACCGGCGGAAACGGTAAGCCCGAGAAACACCAGCGAGCAGCGGGAGGGTGGGGGGATGTCCCTTCCCGTTGCTTCAAAAATCGTTTCAGTGGCTCAGGAGCCACTCGGAATGGTTTCATGAGAAAGCCAGCCACCAGCTGCAAAAAACGATACCGGGGTTATAGCTGATATCTTCAGCCACAATCCTGGTAAACCACTTGTATTCCACAACGTCTATATACATAATGCAGTGAGCAAGCGTCAATGTATACAGTTTTGAGTAGGCTTTGTGTGGCATAGCCACATTATTTTAACTGTTGGGTTTTGTCGTTTGACGAGAAAAGATAAAGGGGAAGTCCAAATGGAATGGAAGACTATTAGGTCATTTTTAAAATGATAAGCAAGAAACCCAATTTGTGTATGAATCCTGGGAGTGGTATTCCAAGTGGTGCCATACCCTAATTTTAGGGGAAACGCTTCCATATTATACATACAAAAAACACAACACAAAGGAAATATACATCTACTAAGGCTACCAGTTCGGAATAAAAAAGATTTATTTGACGTACAAATTTGATAATATGACACCCCAACCATTTCCTAGCTCCCTTCTCAATGAATGTGGTCCTGTTGGGTCTCGTGGCTGTATGGGACACTTGAGCCTGGTTGTGTGACTGATGTGGACTAAACCATTGGCTGCTTCGATACTGCTGATCTATAACCTGCTGATCTTGCTGTGTCTAGCTCGCTTCCCCTGTATTCCAATTGAGGATACCCGCTGCGGCTGTGGAACTACAAGTACAAGCAGCAGTGTGGTCTCAGCAGAGGCTGTGAACTGGAAATCCTATGTGGGAGGGTGAGCCTATATGTCTGTTCCATAGTGAACTGTCTGTGTGTCACAATCCCCAGGTGTTGGTAATTGCAACTATGTTACTTGTTGTAGCATTGCTGCTATATAGATGACCTTCCCCTCTCCTGTTATCACATTGACTGTGGAGAATCTGACCTGCCATGCAGTGTCAGCTTGTGCCGGCCAAGCACTTAGCAGTTGATGGATTTCTGCTGTTCGTAGATATGGGATTGGCCAGCTATCTATCAGTTTATGTCCACCCTGGGATATGTGTGACTAGATTGCTCGGCAATTGCCTTTCTTCTGTGCAGTCTATGCTGAACACAACCGTGGTAGCCAAGTCCTCAATATCTGTAAACAATGTAGACAGTAGGAGTGAGCAAAATCAGCAATGTGACATCCGCTTAAACTCTCTGGAAAGGGATGAGGTATTGCCAATCTATTAACGTGATGACAGTCTCCAACACACACTCTGCCAGGAATATTGCACATTCAAGAAAGGTATTGTTCACTCAAAGCAGACATATTTGTTCATTTAAGTTGTCAGCATTCCGCTCACCACTCCCATCGATGCAGGAAAGCTCCGGCTGGGTTATCCACTCTCGTGAGGGAATTCTTTCCTGGTGTTTTTGAGCCACAGACTGTGTCTTGAGTCCTCCGAAATATCTGTTCCGCTTTCCACAAATTGGGGTTCTCGGCAGGGCCGGGACATGGGGTGGGCAGAAGGGGAAGCTGCCCTGAGTGCAGTGAAGCAAAGGCCAAAAAATGAACGCAGTGTGGTACACCAATTCTATGGCATGTCTTACTAGTGGGGGGACACAATTCTGCTTTCTTTCCCTGGGCGCTGGATGACCCCCGTCCCGGTACTGGTCCATCTGCTATACTCGCTCACTTATACGGACACCTTCATAGGACCGTGGTGCCTACAAAGCCGGCACCTCCAGTGTGCTGTCAGGCTGCGCACCACCAGGGGGTGGCAGGACAGGAAACCCTCCGCCTACGCGTTTCGCCCCTCCCACTGAGCGGAGCTTTGCCTGTGCTTATCTTTTTTTTTTTCAAATACAACTTTTATTGAAGTGAGAAGGCAGGTAAAACACAGCACAGTTACACTGTGTAATTCACAAACCTAGCCCCATTGCAGAATTAACGGTGTTGAGCATACCTGAGAAGTCAATTATTCCCTCTGATGGGAGTTCATCATGGTCAGACTAGGTTGTATAATTAGGCAGTACGCCACCTCCTCCTCACAATTTAGTGCAATAGAAAAACAAAAAGAAACAGAAAACTCAGATAAAACACAGACAACAGGAATTGATAGTCAAGGATAAGGATAGAAACGAAGTGCGAGAGTAAGTGAGTGAGAGGAATAGAACAGGAGGGGCGGGGTTGGGGGGGCTTATATGGGACCCAGATGGTGGCGGTTCCACCACTATTCGCAAGGCCGAGCCCGGACATGTCATTGTTACTACTATGGGGAGTCCCTCATCTGATAGTATGAACATGAACATATTCCATGCTCTCAAACTTTTGGAGATCAAATCCTCCATTCTATTGATTTCTTCTACTTTACGCAACCAGTAGCTGACAGTGGCGCCCGCTCCTTCTAAAATGCAGGGATACAGGATTTGGCTGCGTTCAGTAAGTTCTGCACAAAAGTTTTGCGGTACTGTTTTGGTGGTATAGTGGTGACGTGCAGCAGAAAAAAGGCCGGGTCGTCCGGAATCCCATGGTCCGTGAACTTCTGGCCAACTGTACAGACCGTGCTCCAGAAATGTTTCAGTAAGGGACATGACCAAAAAATATGTAAGAGTGTGCCTCTATCTGTTTGGCATCTCCAACATCTGTCTGAGGTGTCTGGATAGCATAACTGGAGTCTCTGAGGTGTGTAGTACCATCTTGTGAGAATTTTGTAGTTGGTTTCTTGGAGTTTAGTGCAAGTGGCAGACTTTAGTGTGAAGTGTATAATGTTTTGTTGCTGCGCTGCCATGAACGAAAGATTAAAGGTCAACCTCCCACTTTTGTAAAAATGGTAGCACTGGCTGTGTAATAGGAATATTGAGCAGGGAGTAGGTTTTGGTCAGGGTGTGCGGGAGTGGCCCCATCTCCACACAGTACTCCTCGAAAATCTTGAGCTCATGAGTGTACCGAGACAGATTAGGGAGGGAGTGGAGGAAATGGTGGAGCTGTAATGCGCTCCAGAATGGTATGCGGAATCTGCCCGGGTTCATGGTAAGAGTTGTTATGGAGGGCCATTGGTCTGCTTCTGCGAACTGTGAGGCCCGCACAATACCCTCTCGTTGGAGAGTTGAGAATGTTGTGGTACCAAGCCCGGCGGAAACTCCGGATCGCCTAGGATTGGGAAGAATGGGGAGTCCATCGTAGAGAAGGAATTAGAGAAAACGGACTGGACGCCTATACACAGAGTGGAGCCTATTGTGGGGTGTTTTTTCAGTGAAGGTTGTAGTTTGTCATAGCACCACAAGGTGCTCCGTAGAGGGACACCAGCTTGTGACTGTTCCAATTGAGCCCACATTTTCCTCTCGGAGTGCCACCACCAATCTATCACTCAGGTTCAGGTGTACTGCTTGGTAATATTTCCTAACATCTGGTAGGGCCACTCCCCCATGTGATTTTGGTAGAGTTAGGATACGTCGGGCCAGGCGCAGTCAGGAGCGCGCCCAGACAAATTTGATGAAAAGTGCGTGCACCTGCTTGAAGAAATGTGCAGGAATCAAAATCGGTAATGCCTAAAGCAGATACAGAAATTTTGGCAGGATGCTCATCTTGATAAGGTTGCTCCTGCCAAACCAGGAGTGTAACCCTCCCTTCCATTTATCTAGTAGGGCTCTAGTCGAGGAGAGCAGGGGTGGGAAGTTCAGTTCGTAGGTACGGGTCACGCCGGAGGGTAGAAGGGTACCCAGATATTTAAGGGAATTTCCGACCACTTAAACCAGAAGCTGGATTTCAGGGTCGTCAGCATGTTTGGATTAATCTGGATGCCGACCGCTACTGACTTATTGAAGTTAATCCTTAGGTTCAAGAGTCTACCGTATACCTCAAATTCTCGTAATAAATTAAGGAGTGAGATCGTAGGGTTGGTTAGTGAAAAGAGATTGTCCGCATAGGCCGATATTTTATGTTGAATGCCTCCCGATGGGACGCCCATGATGTCAGGGTGTAGGCGAATCGTACACAGAAAGGGTTCCAAGGAAAGGGCGAATAGCAGGGGGGAAAGGGGGCACCCCTGCCACGTACCGTTCGTAATGCAGAAGGAGTCCGATAGCTGGCCATTGACCTTTACTTGTGCTGTTGGAGTGGTGTAGAGGTTAGTAATCCAATGGAGCACCGTCACCATGAACTTCCAGTTGACGCGATCGAACACTTTCTCATCGCCAGTGCTGAGAAATACGCATGGAGTTCAGTTCAACGATGCCAAGTGGATTAAATTAAGTGCTTTGGTTGTGTTGTCCCTCGCCTCCCTAGAGGGGACAAAGCCGACTTGGTCCAAGTGTACTATTTCCATTAAATGGTTCGCTAGTCTGGAAGCCAGTACTTTAGAGAAAAGCTTAAGGTCCACATTCAAGAGGGAAATTGGACTATAGCTTCTGCAGGAGGAGGGATCTTTTCCCTCCTTGGGTAGAACGGAAACATGGGCCCTCATCGTGTCTCTCGTTAGATGGGATTCTGCTCTTAGTGAGTTGAATAGTTGCGTCATGTATGGACTCAGGATAGAGAAAAAGGTGTGAAAGTATTGTAGGGTGAAGCCGTCTGGTCCAGGGCTTCATGCTCCCCATAGCACATTTCACTTCCTCAGGTGTGATAGGGGCCTCGAGTTCTTCTCGTGCCTCAAGTGGCAGTTGTGGGAGTAGGGAGGAAGTAATATATTCCTCCATCACCTCTTGGGGTACCTTCTGGTCCGGTAAGTTGTATAATAAGGCATAAAAGTATCGGAAGGCCTTAGCTATCTGAGCCAGGAGAGAGACCTTGTTTCCCGAGGGAGGGATAATGTGTGGTACATATGCCGTGAGTTTGGGGTCTTGTGTGGATCTGGCAAGAAGCTTGCCACATTTGTTGCCTATTTCATATTCCACCCTACGACCGCGTTGAATAGACGCTTCGGCTTTGTATTGTAGCAGTTCAACTATCTGGCGTCGGAGAGAGAGCAACTCCTTTTCCAGGGATGGAAGAGACGTCCGTTTATGTTGTGTTTCTACTTGGAATATTTTATCCAGTAGTTGTGTCAGCATTTGTTCTCGTCCTCTTTTTAGTCGTGCACCATGCTTAATTAATATTCCTCGGATCACCGCTTTGTGGGCCTCCCACAGTATACCCGGGTCGCAATCCGCTTGATCATTTAGCGGAAAATATTTCCTCATCTCCTGAGATATATCCGTTACTACCTCTGGGATTTGCAAGAGACCTTCGTTCAGTCTCCAGAAGCGAGTCCTGGAGACTGGAACGGTGGAGAGGCTATATAGGATCATGATTGGAGTATGGTCCGACCATGTAATGTTATCTATGGCCGACTCCCGCACTGCTTGTAGATGGTTGTGAGGAATTAGGACATAGTCAATTCTCGAGTAGATTTTGTGAGATACCAAGTAAAATGAGTAATCTCTCGTTTGTGCGTTGTGGTCTCCAAACATTTATTAAAGGGCTCTGTGTAGGGTTTGTGCTACTGATGGGGCTAAAGGAATGTTCCAGTCCCCCCCCAGGATAAGTTGCCCTTCAGAGAACTCCTGCAGGCTATCCAGAACCCCCTAATCAAAGACGTCTTGTCTGTCATTAGGAGCGTATATGGTTGCAAAGGTAACTCGCTCACCACCCATCAGGCCTTTGATGACGACGAAGCGTCCAGGGGAGTTTTCTCGAAAGGAGTATGGCTACCCCTTTGCTCTTGGTTTGAGCGTTAGTTGCATCTTATACTAGCGGGAAGAATTTTATATATATATATCTTTATATATTGGCAGCAGACTCCAGTGAAACCACTAGAAATCAGTGCCGCAGCCTAGGTGGGAGTGGGGGTAGACCTGTCCAAGCGAGGAGTCCCCTGCCCACCCATCCACCCAAAAAGTTACATTAAAAACGTCACCAAATGAAGTAGCATGTATTGGTAAACAACATATTACATTAGACATGTGAACACAGTATGGGAACACAAAGACCAGCCCCCCCATTTACTTCTCCTAACTGACCTCCTTGCCCACATTGACCCCCCTGGTGTAGACTCCGCAACCCCGCCCACCCTCCATCACCACGGTATCTGTAAATTCTAATTTACTAAGTCCTATTAATCGACACCGTGCAGCATGTAGTGGTTTTCATTTTCCTCCAGCCAGGGGCTGTTCCGTGTGGAGTTGGTGCAATCCCTGCTCGCAACCCCAGGCTCCGGTCTCTCGTGAGGAGGCCCCACTACAGTCCTGGTAGTGTCTTCAAGTCGCAGGGAAACATATCTAGTACCGTCTCATCATGGGAGGCATTACCGGGGATGGGAGCAGCAATAGTGGCACCATGTGCCCCACTAGGGGAAGTCACAGTCATTTTCGGCCAGGGGTAGCAGCTCCGGGACAGTGCCGCAGATGAGTACACACAGGTCTCGTGAGGGTGGAGAGATAGCAGGTGAGCTATTCCCAGAAGGTGAAGCCTACTCGGGGTCTATGAGGTTGCTTACCTAGCCTAGTCGGTAGGATCACCCCCACAGTCAGTGGCAGCGGCTAGTCTGAAGTGTTCCCAGCGCTCCTGGACACTCAGTCTTTCATGCTCCCCTCACCTCGTCTGAGGCACGAGGCCGACGTCTGTTCCGTTGTGGTCTCTGGGAGACCGATTCCCTGCTTCTGGGGGTATCCTAAAGGCCGGTCTGTCTGGGAGCCGACCTTGGGAGGAGCTGGAGCCAATCCGGGACGGACACCGGAGAAGAACTCAAAAAAGGTTGGCTGGCGTGCGGAGAGTAAAGGACTGTTGAGCCCTCTGGAATGTCACCGAGAGCGGGAAGCCCCATCGATATGTTGCTCCGGTCTGTCGCACTGCCTCTAGGCCCGGCTTTAACATCGCCCGCCGTTGAAGTGTAGCCCAGGACAGATCTGGGAGTATCTGCAGGGGTGCCCAGTCAAATTCTACGTCTCCCACTTCCCACGCCTTCCTCACGATAGTTTCCTTGTGGACGAAATTATGTATTCTGCATACCACATCTCTTGGCCTTTCTGGGTCGGGTGATCGTGGGCCTAGTGCCCGATGTATATGGTTGAAAGACAAGTTTGCTGGGAAGGAATCACGCGCCACATCCCGAAAGATCGCCATTACCGATTCTCATAGGTCTTCTGGCCCCATCGCTTCAGGTAGGCCCCGGAGCCTCAAGTTGTTTCTGCGGCTCCGGTCCTCCATTTCCTCTAGCTGTAGCTGGAGACCTACTGCAGTGGAGGTCTGGGCTGCCACTTTGGCCTCCAGTGTTGACATCCTGTCTTCTAGGGCTGTTACAGATGCCTCCCCTGAGTGGAGCCGGGTGGATAGGGCTTGGATGTCGGTTTTGACCGCTGTAATGTCTTTGCGGTGGGCGGCTTCCAGGCGGGCTATAAGTGTCTCTATATCCCTTCTGGTGGGGAGCGCCTGGAGAAGTGCCCTTATTTCGGCGTCTGCTCCTAGCTTGGGTGGAGGGCAGGGAGTCCCTTGTGTGTCCATATGCAGGGCAGCCGGGACATTCCAGAAGGTCTCCGAGGCTGAAGAATGTGCCGGTGAAACCGCCGGTCCCTGCAACAGTTGGGACACGTGTGGCAAGTCTGTCGCCATGTTGAGGCGAGGTGAGGCCGACTGGGAGAGAAACTTAGGCCTTTCTGGCACTCTTTCCCTTTCTCCTCGCCGAGTACATGCCGGGGTAGGATTTGGTGTGTAAACTACAGTCTCAGCTTTGGGTAGGTAGATGAAGGCCAGGAGCTCTGCAAAGATGCGGCTTCACTCGGCCATGTCCAGACCACGCCCCCGGGCTTATCATTTTTCAAATGATAACCCTTACTTATAAAAGTTAACAGTAACTAGAGACTCCACCAGTCTTTCAAAGAACCTACAATGGTACCTCTTATACTTAAAGTAGAACTATGGTCAAAATGAAAAATCAATATGTAATGTAACACTACAACCTGTTAAACATCTCCCTGGTTGTTTTACAAACAGTAGTAAGGATACTGAGATATCTACCTTTCCCCCTGCAGCTAAAAACTCTCATATCCTCTTCCTGTAAGTAGGAGACAACGCTTTCCTCTCTCGGCAAAATGCCTCCGGTGTCCCTTTTTGTGTGCTGCCGCTCCAAAGAAACTACAGCGTGCAGTCCTGACATCAGTGGGGGAGGAGCTCCTACACTGCAAAAAAAAGCTCTGGCAAATCAATCAACACAGAAGTCCTGACAAGGCTCCGCCCGCTCCCCTGCACAAGCGTCCAGTGAAGCCCCGCCCACTTTCGCCTATGTTCCGCCTTTGCCCCCCCAACCCCCACCTATGCCTGCCCACTGCTATCCCTCTATACAGGATCTTCTTGTCAGCTTGGCGTGTCCTCTAAAAGCTCACAGAAGAACACAGGCAGCAAGAAGCACACTGACAAGTCTGTGTGCAGTTATATGCAGGCAAAAACGAATCATGATAACATAATAAAAAAGTATGTGTGGCCTGGCAACCCGCATTGGCAAACCTCCACCCCTAATCAAATTCTAGAAAAGCTATCAAAGCAAAAAACATGGGGCTTTGAGTGAGGCCTATAAATATAGCCAATAAAGTACGACCTGTGTGCATGATATCAATATATGAATGTTTATTAATGCCATATTATAATAATAGTAGTAATATATCCCAGTCATGGTCCATGTAAGATATAACAAAACCGTCATAAGATTCAATGTAATTAATTAATAAGAAATGCATATATATACAATGGGTACAATTCGTAATACAAAATACATAGTAGTAGCATATCAAATCTCTCTACATGGAAACATGATTGGCAGGATAAGGATGGTCATATAAATAACATTGGATCGAGTATAATTGGTGTAATATGCACACAGGAAAAAATTGGTAAAACAAAGTATAATCTTCATAAAATCCATCTTGTCTAAAATTCTTCTAAAAATGAACCCTACGCGTTTCGTGGCGTAGCAGCCACTCATCAGGGGTATAACCAGATGGTACTGAAAAATATATGATAAATAAATTACAAGATAATGAGTTATATGATCCCCCTTTAAGGGGAGCAAATATTATATAAAAACATATACAATTTATACACACCGATTTCCAGACAGTGCTCGGCCAACACCGGGGTGAAACAGAGGCCGTAGACGGTTGCTCCCCCCGGGGTTGAGGCGGAAAAGAGTCCTCCCCACATACACAGTAACCACAGAGATGCGGCCACGGAAGGGTACACACCTCCACAAGACTGTTGGGGCGTGATGTCAGTGTACATAAGTGACTGCCAAAACTGTGAAAAAGTACAAAAATAAAAATTGTGAAAAAGGAGGTGAAAACAATGTGTGAAGAAAATGTGTGATGTGATATGTGCTGATGGTGCGGATGGCCATATTTGAGTGTAGGTAAGAGTGGAGTGATGTATACAGCGTGTGATGTATGAAAATCAAAGGAATACCTGAACTGAATGTGTGATATGGACCTTGCTGTGTGAAGGGCCGCTCCAAACAATGAAACCAATTGAGGTGGTGTGTCAACCATTCCGCTACCCGCACCTCCACGGCCTGGGGCAGATTACCGCCAACGGCATGCATCCGCGCCACTGGGTCAGGGAATGGTACGGGCCTACGGCGGCACTATATCCGCAATAAAACCACGCCCATCCCATCTGTGGCGCGGGATGGACAAGACGCCTCACAGCGTCATATGACGCCATAAGCGAAGTGTCCAAGCATGACGTCGATGCGTCAGGTGTCGTCCCCTACGCGCCCAAAGGGAGGAGGGCGGAGACTGGGAGGAGCCGCGACGCATCGCAACCCCGGAAGTGGGACAAAGTCCCGACCTACCACCCCCGGGCTGGACTGAGAGAAATGCTGGAAAAGGGTGTAAGAAAAAGATCAATTCATTATAGAACACCGGTACCATATAGGCGAAAACCGTGTGTATACTGTGGGGCACCTATAAAAATATATGGACATACAGATGGGACGGTACTATTAGTAAATGATTGTAATTGTGGGCGCCATGTCACACAAAAGAAAAATGGGTGTCTTCCACCCCGATAAAGCTAAGCAAAAAAGTATGTGTGGCCTGGCAACCCGCATTGGCAAACCTCCACCCCTAATCAAATTTTAGAAAAGCTATCAAAGCAAAAAACATGGGGCTTTGAGTGAGGCCTATAAATATAGCCAATAAAGTACGACCTGTGTGCATGATATCAATATATGAATGTTTATTAATGCCATATTATAATAATAGTAGTAATATATCCCAGTCATGGTCCATGTAAGATATAACAAAACCGTCATAAGATTCAATGTTATTAATTAATAAGAAATGCATATATATACAATGGGTACAATTCGTAATACAAAACACATAGTAGTAGCATATCAAATCTCTCTACATGGAAACATGATTGGCAGGATAAGGATGGTCATATAAATAACATTGGATCGGGTATAATTGGTGTAATATGCACACAGGAAAAAATTGGTAAAACAAAGTATAATCTTCATAAAATCCATCTTGTCTAAAAATCTTCTAAAAATGAACCCTACGCGTTTCGTGGCGTAGCAGCCACTCATCAGGGGTATAACAAGATGGTACTGAAAAATATATGATAAATAAATTACAAGATAATGAGTTACATGATCCCCCTTTAAGGGGAGCAAATATTATATAAAAACATATACAATTTATACACACCGATTTCCAGACAGTGCTCGGCCAACACCGGGGTGAAACAGAGGCCGTAGACGGTTGCCCCCCCCCCCCCCCCC
>BLSH010039882.1:228728-256173 GCA_018402905.1 Glandirana rugosa
AAGCCCCCCCCCCCCCCCCCCGGGGTTGAGGCGGAAAAGAGTCCTCCCCACATACACAGTAACCACAGAGACGCGGCCACGGAAGGGTACACACCTCCACAAGACTGTTGGGGCGTGATGTGAGTGTACATAAGTGACTGCCAAAACTGTGAAAAAGTACAAAAATGAAAATTGTGAAAAAGGAGGTGAAAACAATGTGTGAAGAAAATGTGTGATGTGATATGTGCTGATGGTGCGGATGGCCGCATTTGAGTGTAGGTAAGAATGGAGTGATGTATACAGCGTGTGATGTATGAAAATCAAAGGAATACCTTAACTGAATGTGTGATATGGACCTTGCTGTGTGAAGGGCCGCTCCAAACAATGAAATCAATTGAGGTGGTGTGTCAACCATTCCGCTACCCGCACCTCCACGGCCTGGGGCGGATTACCGCCAACGTTATGCATCCGCGCCACTGGGTCAGGGAATGGTACGGGCCTACCGCGGCATTATATCCGCAATAAAACCACGCCCATCCCATCTGTGGCGCGGGATGGACAAGGCGCCTCACAGCGTCATATGACGCCATAAGCGAAGCGTCCAAGCATGACGTTGATGCGTCAGGGGTCGTCCCCCACGCGCTCAAAGGGAGGAGGGCGGAGAGGGGGAGGAGCCGCGACGCATCGCAACCCCGGAAGTGGGACAAAGTCCCGACCTACCACCCCCGGGCTGGACTGAGAGAAATGCTGGAAAAGGGTGTAAGAAAAAGATCAATTCATTATAGAACATCGGTACCATATAGGCGAAAACCGTGTGTATACTGTGGGGCACCTATAAAAATATATGGACATACAGATGGGACGGTACTATTAGCAAAAGATTGTAATTGTGGGCGCCATGTCACACAAAAGAAAAATGGGTGTCTTCAATTCCGATAAAGCTAAGCAAAAAAGTATGTGTGGCCTGGCAACCCGCATTGGCAAACCTCCACCCCTAATCAAATTTTAGAAAAGCTATCAAAGCAAAAAACATGGGGCTTTTAGTGAGGCCTATAAATATAGCCAATAAAGTACGACCTGTGTGCATGATATCAATATATGAACGTTTATTAATGCCATATTATAATAATAGTAGTAATATATCCCAGTCATGGTCCATGTAAGATATAACAAAACCGTCATAAGATTCAATGTTATTAATTAATAAGAAATGCATATATATACAATGGGTACAATTCGTAATACAAAACACATAGTAGTAGCATATCAAATCTCTCTACATGGAAACATGATTGGCAGGATAAGGATGGTCATATAAATAATATTGAATCGAGTATAATTGGTGTAATATGCACACAGGAAAAAATTGGTAAAACAAAGTATAATCTTCATAAAATCCATCTTGTCTAAAAATCTTCTAAAAATGAACCCTACGCGTTTCGTGGCGTAGCAGCCACTCATCAGGGGTATAACAAGATGGTACTGAAAAATATATGATAAATAAATTACAAGATAATGAGTTATATGATCCCCCTTTAAGGGGAGCAAATATTATATAAAAACATATACAATTTATACACACCGATTTCCAGACAGTGCTCGGCCAACACCGGGGTGAAACAGAGGCCGTAGACGGTTGCCCCCCCCGGGGTTGAGGGGGAAAATAGTCCTCCCCACATATACAGTAACCACAGAGACGTGGCCACGGAAGGGTACACACCTCCCCAAGACTGTTGGGGCGTGATGTGAGTGTACATAAGTGACTGCCAAAACTGTGAAAAAGTACAAAAATAAAAATTGTGAAAAAGGAGGTGAAAACAATGTGTGAAGAAAATGTGTGATGTGATATGTGCTGATGGTGCGGATTGCCGTATTTGAGTGTAGGTAAGAGTGGAGTGATGTATACAGCGTGTGATGTATGAAAATCAAAGGAATACCTGAACTGAATGTGTGATATGGACCTTGCTGTGTGAAGGGCTGCTCCAAACAATGAAACCACTTGAGATAGTGTGTCAACCATTCCGCTACCCGCACCTCCACGGCCTGGGGCGGATTACCGCCAACATCATGCATCCGCGCCACTGGGTCAGGGAATGGTACGGGCCTACCGCGGCATTATATCCGCAATAAAACCACGCCCATCCCATCTGTGGCGGGGGATGGACAAGACGCCTCACAGCGTCATATGGCGCCATAAGCGAAGCATCCAAGCATGACGTTGATGCGTCAGGGGTCGACCCCCACCCGCCCAAAGGGAGGAGGGCGGAGAGGGGGAGGAGCCGCGACGCATCGCAACCCCGGAAGTGGGAAAAAGTCCCGACCTACCACCCCCGGGCTGGACTGAGAGAAATGCTGGAAAAGGGTGTAAGAAAAAGATCAATTCATTATAGAACACCGGTACCATATAGGCGAAAAACGTGTGTATACTGTGGGGCACCTATAAAAATATATGGACATACAGATGGGGCGGTACTATTAGTAAATGATTGTAATTGTGGGCGCCATGTCACACAAAAGAAAAATGGGTGTCTTCCACCCCGATAAAGCTAAGCAAAAAAGTATGTGGGGCCTGGCAACCCGCATTGGCAAACCTCCACCCCTAATCAAATTTTAGAAAAGCTATCAAAGCAAAAAACATGGGGCTTTGAGTGAGGCCTATAAATATAGCCAATAAAGTACGACCTGTGTGCATGATATCAATATATGAATGTTTATTAATGCCATATTATAATAATAGTAGTAATATATCCCAGTCATGGTCCATGTAAGATATAACAAAACCGTCATAAGATTCAATGTAATTAATAAATAAGAAATGCATATATATACAATGAGTACAATTCGTAATACAAAATACATAGTAGTAGCATATCAAATCTCTCTACATGGAAACATGATTGGCAGGATAAGGGGGGGGCAACCGTCTACGGCCTCTGTTTCACCCCGGTGTTGGCCGAGCACTGTCTGGAAATCGGTGTGTATAAATTGTATATGTTTTTATATAATATTTGCTCCCCTTAAAGGGGGATCATATAACTCATTATCTTGTAATTTATTTATCATATATTTTTCAGTACCATCTTGTTATACCCCGGATGAGTGGCTGCTATGCCACAAAACGCGTAGGGTTCATTTTTAGAAGATTTTTAGACAAGATGGATTTTATGAAGATTATACTTTGTTTTACCAATTTTTTCCTGTGTGCATATTACACCAATTATACTTGATCCAATGTTATTTATATGACCATCCTTATCCTGCCAATCATGTTTCCATGTAGAGAGATTTGATATGCTACTACTATGTATTTTGTATTACAAATTGTACCCATTGTATATATATGCATTTCTTATTAATTAATTACATTGAATCTTATGATGGTTTTGTTATATCTTACATGGACCATGACTGGGATATATAACTACTATTATTATAATATGGCATTAATAAACATTCATATATTGATATCATGCACACAGATCGTACTTTATTGGCTATATTTATAGGCCTCACTCAAAGCCCCATGTTTTTTGCTTTGATAGCTTTTCTAAAATTTGATTAGGGGTGGAGGTTTGCCAATGCGGGTTGCCAGGCCACACATACTTTTTTGCTTAGCTTTATCGGGGTGGAAGACACCCATTTTTCTTTTGTGTGACATGGCGTCCACAATTACAATACCGTCCCATCTGTATGTCCATATATTTTTATAGGTGCCCCACAGTATACACACGGTTTTCGCCTATATGGTACCGGTGTTCTATAATGAATTGATCTTTTTCTTACACCCTTTTCCAGCATTTCTCTCAGTCCAGCCCGGGGGTGGTAGGTCGGGACTTTGTCCCACTTCCGGGGTTGCGGTGCGTCGCGGCTCCTCCCCCTCTCTGCCCTCCTCCCTTTGGGCGGGTGGGGGTCGACCCCTGACGCATCGACGTCATGCTTGGATGCTTCGCTTATGGCGTCATATGACGCTGTGAGGCATCTTGTCCATCCCGCGCCACAGATGGGATGGGCGTGGTTTTATTGCGGATATAATGCCGCGGTAGGCCCGTACCATTCCCTGACCCAGTGGCACGGATGCATGACGTTGGCGGTAATCCGCCCCAGGCCGTGGAGGTGCGGGTAGCAAAATGGTTGACACACCACCTCAATTGGTTTCATTGTTTGGAGCGGCCCTTCACACAGCAAGGTCCATATCACACATTCAGTTCAGGTATTCCTTTGATTTTCATACATCACACGCTGTATACATCACTCCACTCTTACCTACACTCAAATACGGCCATCCGCACCATCAGCACATATCACATCACACATTTTCTTCACACATTGTTTTCACCTCCTTTTTCACAATTTTTATTTTTGTACTTTTTCACAGTTTTGGCAGTCACTTATGTACACTCACATCACGCCCCAACAGTCTTGTGGAGGTGTGTACCCTTCCATGGCCGCGTCTCTGTGGTTACTGTGTATGTGGGGAGGACTATTTTCCGCCTCAACCCCGGGGGGGGCAACCGTCTACGGCCTCTGTTTCACCCCAGTGTTGGCCGAGCACTGTCTGGAAATCGGTGTGTATAAATTGTATATGTTTTTATATAATATTTGCTCCCCTTAAAGGGGGATCATATAACTCATTATCTTGTAATTTATTTATCATATATTTTTCAGTACCATCTTGTTATTCCCCTGATGAGTGGCTGCTATGCCACGAAACGCGTAGGGTTCATTTTTAGAAGATTTTTAGACAAGATGGATTTTATGAAGATTATACTTTGTTTTACCAATTTTTTCCTGTGTGCATATTACACCAATTATACTCGATCCAATGTTATTTATATGACCATCCTTATCCTGCCAATCATGTTTCCATGTAGAGAGATTTGATATGCTACTACAATGTATTTTGTATTACGAATTGTACCCATTGTATATATATGCATTTCTTATTAATTAATTACATTGAATCTTATGACGGTTTTGTTATATCTTACATGGACCATGACTGGGATATATTACTACTATTATTATAATATGGCATTAATAAACATTCATATATTGATATCATGCACACAGGTCGTACTTTATTGGCTATATTTATAGGCCTCACTCAAAGCCCCATGTTTTTTGCTTTGATAGCTTTTCTAAAACATGATAACATAATGTTTTTACTCTCCTCTGTACACCTGGCTCCATCTTACCCTCCGCCTGGCTGCAACTTCCCCATGCACCTGGCTCCATCCTACCCTCCACCTGGCTGCAACGCCCCCGTGCACCTGGCTCCATCCTACCCTCCGCCTGGCTGCAACTCCCCTGTGCACCTGGCTCTATCCTACCCTCCGCCTGGCCGCAACTCCACCGTGCACCTGGCTCCATCCTACCCTCCGCCTAGCTGCAACTCCCCCATGCACCTGGCTCCATCCTACCCTCTGCCTGGCTGCAACTCCCCTGTGCACCTGGCTCCATCTTACCCTCCGCCTGGCTGCAACTCCCCCGTGCACCTGGCTCCATCCTAACCTCCGCCTGACTGCAACTCCCCCATACACCTGGCTCCATCCTACCCTCTGCCTGGCTGCCACTCCCCTGTGCACCTGGCTTCATCCTATCCTCCGCCTGGCTGCAACTCCCCTTCTCCTCCGACATTATAAGCATAAGGAAAAGTGACAAATATTCCATCTTCCAGTGACAGTATTGCTGCAGCAGCACTAGCAAAGGCACATATCTTGTGCTGACTGTTTTACATAGCACAAGCCCAGCTATTGATTGACAGATGGGCGTGTGTTATGTAAAATACACTGAGAAGGATAGAAGGCACAAGGAATTATGGGAATTGTAGTTACTTGTGGGAGATGCAGATACTAGCACAGTGGAAGGAAATGACACGCTAACTCTCCAGAACTCCTCCCACCATACCTAGCATTATCTAGCAGAGAAGGACTGGTGGAGAGGATTAGAGACCCCATTACAGCTACATGGTAGGAAAATAATAATTTCAGTTATTATGTTTATTACCATGTGTAACTTTCAGGTATTTATATGAGAATTTACTAAAATGTTTATGTTGCCTTTAGTACTTTAAGAGTTGCTTTCCTTTTAGGGTTATGCCTGTTGAGGAGGTTACAAAGCAGAAAAAGAAATGAGCCAGATACTTTATAATAAGAAAATATATGTAGTGTCATTTAACTCACTTGAGGTATCCTGAAATTGTTATTACTTTGCTACAAATATTGTTGAAATTAAGAATAGGTCACATTTACACTTAGATTCTCATATGAAAATCTTCAAGTGGGCAAGTGTTTCAAGGGGATGAGAGAAAAACATCAATGGAAGACATTGAAAGGATAAAAGGTGACACCTGGATAGGAGGGATGGAGGGGACGGCATTTAGAGGAACCAAAGTCCTCCATTTTCCTCCTAATGGAGGATATTGGTTCCTCTATATGCTGCCCCCACTGCCCCTCCTATCCAGTTCACTTGCCTTCTGCTGTTCCTGGGTCCCTGTGTGTTCCCCTGGTCCCCCGCAGCGCTGCCATCTTCCCCCCTCCTCTCTCGTGCCAGCTGCTGTAGGAGATGTGTCACGATGGAGAGGAGAATGGAGTCAGTGATTGGTTTTTACTATACTTCCATTTCTGAATGAATGGGAGGCTCGGTACACAACTATTCCTGTCCATTCATTCTGTGCAGCTGAGGCTACACAGATGGAGATTGAGGGCTGAGGTTTGTTTAGACCCCTGATATCTCATCAAAGCCTCCAACTCCTAAAAAAAATTTTAAAAAATAATTACAAATAAAATTGCAAAAAAATAACAAAGATTAAAAACTACTGACACCAGTGAGGGAACTATCAGGATTGCAAAGGTCGCACTTGTGACTGGGCCCTGGCATTTCACCACCGTGGGGTGGCCCGAAGACGGCAGAAATGGGGTCCGCTGTAGAACTTATGAAAGGGTCCCGCTGTGGGACCGTAATAAAGGGCTCCGCGATGGGAGTAAAGGGCCCAAGGATCAGTGGGAAGAGGAAAGGTCCCTGGCCAGGGGGGGCCTTCATAATTTCTTGCACCAGGGCCCTGAAGGTTCTAGTTAGGCCTCTGAAGATGAGGCATGGCAATATTGTATGTTGTGAAACGTATAAACAAAACCACAAAAACCCAGAGGCAAAGTTGCTACCTGAATTGATAACTCCACCAATAATGCTTGTAGGTAGGATGCAGAGTGGTGCAGTGGCAATAACTCATAGAGTGCAAGTGCTATGACAGAACTTGTATTGACATAAAATAAAGACAGTTCACAATAAACCTGGTGGGAAGACAGCCTAGCTGGGAACACTCACAGGTCCAACAGCGTGTAGAGAGCAGGTTTCAGCCAAACTGACAGTGCCTGTTGAGAGGGGCAGAATGGCTGTCCAGTACCAAGCAGGAAGATGTCCAGAGAATTTGTGAGCCCTACACTTAACTTCATCATCAGGAACCTTTCCCTGCCTTTAGTTCTGGAAAAATCCATAAGGCTGTGCTCGCCTTTATTTGGAGGGTGAAAAAACCCAGAGTGGCTCTCCAAAAGCTATGTCTCCCTAAGAGCGAGGGTGGGGTGGGCCTGCCCAACATCAGGTTTTATAATCTTTCATGCCTTCTTAGACAGGTACTAGATTGGCTGTCTGTGAACTTAAGATACTCTAGCCACACACTGGAGGAGGCCCTGGTGGCCCCATTTAACCTTCTGGCGGTATTAAATTCCAGGCTCTCCTCGTTACCTCCCCCCTTAAAGACCAATTTGATCATCAGAGCTACGGTCATTGGCTGGAGGGAGGTGAGGAAACTTTTGAGCCTACCCTCCAGCGTGTCATGCCACTTGCCAATACAGGGTAACCCTATGTTCCCCCCCTCAACTGACAGCAAGGTATTTCAGCACTGGCTCTCAAGGGGACTAAAGTCTGCAGCACAAGTTTTTGACTCAGTAAAGAATGCTCTCAAGCCCTTTTCTGAACTGGCTGACCTCTTTGCCCTGCCGCCCTCTCAATCCTTTCAATATCACCAATTAAGGAGCCTAAATCCGTGCGTGTATGTCCTCCTTTATTGACTGCTTGCTGGTAAATAATCATTATTCTATCTCCAATATCTACCCTCACATTATCCAACATCAGGCCTCTAAATAGTCCTTGTGTCCCTTCAAGCCTTGGACTACTGTCCTGGACAATCAGAAAGCACCATTGCAAATCCTTGCAGGGTACCAAAAGGTACGATCCTTCATGATCTCAGAAGTCTGGCAGGAAACACAATTTAAGATAGCCCACCGGGCCTACTTTGCATTCCACCATGGGGGTTCGGATCCCTCCTGCCTTCCTGCCCATGGTGCTCTGAACCAAGACCAACGCTATATCACCGGTTTTGGAGTTGTGCACAGATTTCTATTTTCCGGGCACATATCTGCCTCTTGGCAGCTAGTCGATCTATTATGCAAAGCTGGATTCAACCTACTCCTCCTCAGCTAGGCACAGTGAAAGCTTCATTAAATAGCCTTTTCCTTCTGGAGAAACTAGACACTGTCACGCAAAACTTTAAATACTCCAAAGTTTTTTGCCAGATGGAATGTCGCCAGGACACTGGGCAAGCTGAAAATTCATGAGCCATCTGGGTCGGGGTCTCCAAAAAGCCCCACTCCCCTGACATTCCACTACCTAGACTCTAAGCCGTATATAACATCTTTCTTCCTATATATTGTTGTAAGTATTGTTTTTGCACACAGCCTCCGCTCCTTTAGCTATCTACTCTTTAGCACTATTAGTGTCTGAGAGCGGAAGCATCATACTCAACCAGACTGCACTTTAGGATCCTTTGATTGTTTCATTGCCTCATTGCTATTCCACATTATGTGCCTTGTACCTGATTTGAATGGTGTATTCACCTGGTAGCAAGGATATTGTTCTTACTTATGCCTTCGACCTTCCACCTTCATCTTGTCTAATTCTCACCTGTGATAAGACTATTGTTTAATGTGTCTTCTCCAATGTCTGAAAACGCAATAAATATATTGAAAAAAAAAAAAGTCAATAATAAAGCCAACGTTTCTCCACTACCAGTGAATTGGGAAATCCATGCATCAAAAGCCACCACCTTGATGGCATAAATACATGCTTACCAGCTGTATATGACCTAAATGTCATAAAGGGCCCATTCAAAATGTGTTGGGGTCACCACAGGTCCCTTAGAATAATTCTCAAGATGGCCAGGATCCTTACAAGGATGGTCCACACATCACCATTTCAGCAGCATTTGTATAAGGTCATAAAAGTAAACACCCCACATAGCGTAAAACCATATCATCCCAAAATGTATTTAAAATAGAAATGCACTTACATCACCAAAACATTAAAATTGGGCATAACAATCTCCTTTTGCTGGCAAATAATCCAAAGCACCCATGCTTCCAGGAACGTAGGAACATGATGATTTCAGCACGCGGCTCCACCCTGAGCGTTTCATTACAGATGACATCTTCTGGGGCATAGGCACCATGCTGCATCATCACCTTATATATTGTAATGGCCGAAACCAAGCTTCCATCTGAGCTGAAACCAGGTCTCGTGAATCGTAATCCCCTGGGTAACCAAGCCTCAGTCTGGATACTTATCACAAACGTCAATAATATTGATAGACTTTGGACAGTATTTAAACAGTAATGGCTGCAAAAATTGATCATACGCCATCTAGTGGAAATTAATCATATTACACAAAAGGTATAGATGTCACAATAAATTCCACTGCTCAAAGAAAGGAGAGGAGCGGCCATTACTTACACATTTACTGTATATAGGACAACCAATTACACAAATACATAAACCTTAAAAAACACAAATAAAATAATGCATAAAAATCAAACACATTAAAAATGGGTTAAAAATAATCTCCCCAATCTATTAATTAGATCAATCCATCTAGATGTAGGTTTGGTTTCGGACTGTCTGACATGTGGACTTATTTTTCTTCTTTTTTTTCTGATTTGATTAGGTATTTTTAATTTATATTATATGTATATATTCACATCTTGATCTGGTAGAGGGATCTAGCACAGCTCAGAATACTAAATACTACTATTACTGTGGAAAATATCTCATGGTAGAGCTGCTGCTTTCACATGGTTTAAGATTTTTATGGTATGTAAAGGTTTGATTCTCACATGACCGCAGTTTCTTTCTGGTTAACATTAAAGACCTGGCAGACTCCGATAACTGCAACTGCTGGTTGAAATTCAGCCCCCTGCAAAGTAAAAGATGCCTTGAGCAAAGTCTCCAGACATTTGTTGGCTGTATCATTAAACACTAGAATGTTGTCCATTGGGCACATAAGGCTATTATTGAGATAAGAGACTGCTGCACCCACCGAGGACATACTCCACTTCTTAGTGAAATCCTCCCCCATCGAGTAAAGCTGAGCAACTCTCTTTGGTTGAGCTAGCACCTTGTCTGGATTGGCCCAATCCACATACACAAACTCTTTGAGATTAGGGTGTAAAGAGGAATGACTGGGAATCATTTGGCAGCATCAACAACCTTAGTGGTGGAACCTTCGGAGCTGAAGACTCAAGAAGTGTCAGCTTCAGATAAAAGCTGATTATTTCAGTGGGAAAACTCACAAAGGCCTTCTGGGTCTGAGTTAAAGTTTAACCCTGGGGTTCCTCAGGTTTCTGCTTCACCCTCCTCAGGGCCTCCATCATCTCTGCCTCTTCCTGTTTCTCCAACAATTTCTCCCCCCCCCCACCCAAAAGGGAGGGGAAAAAGAAGGACCATGCTTCCATTTCCAATCATTTTAACCCACATTAGTGAGTATTCTGGAAATCTGCCATTGTATTCCTGCTAAGGAATATGACAATTCCTCCTTAGTAACTTAAGTAGGTGTCCTCGAGGTAACCAAAATACCCAATAGGAAAAAGGGTTCTTAGCCACTTGAGACCTACTGACCCTCAGGGGAGGTTACACCAGGGCGCCTAATTCTAGATCCACAAAAAAATAACTCATTGTGCCCAATCAAGCCAGACCCAATATCTGTGTTCATTGAGCGGTGATACAGTAAAGGCTTCCACATGCCTTATTTATCTATCTGAAGAGTAAATACTGGCACTTGTCCTGGGCTTCTAAATCTTCTTTATTTATTTTTTTTTCTCATTCGATTTTTATTGGGTATAGAAACATATACAGATATTAAGACAGTTGCATTACCATTGTGAATGCCATACAGCTGTTATAAACAACATTTGGAATGTAGCGAAATAAACTCATTCACCTTGTGAGTCTTTAATCAGAACTATGTTTGACAAGCATTTAACTGAATCACTCATATAATGTCACTTCTATTCCCCACTACGTCGACCCTGGTAGGGATCTTGCTGCGACGGGGGGGTGAATTGTGCCGCTTAACCACATTGATTCAATTGTCTTTAGTAAGTGCAGGAGTGGTTGGTGTTGATTCATGACTTTCACAGCGTTCATGCTGTATTTACTGGTTGTGCTGGTGGAACTGACATTTCCTCCAACCAGGACAACCAGGGTGCCCAGCCCTCTACGATCTTTGGATATGTTGTTTTAGTGGTTGCAGATGCGATTTCATAGGAAGAATGTAAGTTGATTGTTTCTAGTGTGTTTGCCAGGCTTGGAATTGTCATGGATTTCCACAGCCTAGTAATATTTAATTTGGCTGCAAGGAGTACATGCGTCACAATATTCCTAAGTCTGGGGTGGATATCTCCAATTGTTAAATTTAGTAAGGCCAGCTCGGGGGATTGTGGTATGTTCTGTTTCGTATGGCATTTGGAATATTGTTTTCCAGAATGGTTGTATTTTTGGGCAGTCCCAAAGTATGTGCAAAATGGTTCCTTTCTGGTTGTTGCATCGCCAACATGAAGTGGGATTGCAAGGCCCAAAGGTAGCCAGTTTGTCTGGTGTCTAATACCATCTTAAAGAGATTTTGTGATGCATTTCCCTCAAAGTAGAGTTTTGGGTATATTTGGGGATCGAATGGATTGCTTCTGTCCACTGTTCATCTGTATAGTGATTATTAAGGTCAGATTCCCACATTTGATATGGTTTGGATTTATAGAATTGTTTCTTGTTCTGGAAGATATTGTAGAAGAGAGATATGCCTTTTTGTTTGTGCGTGTGATTATTAAGATAATGCCATGCATCTTTGTGTATATGATATACCGGTTTGCTGAGTGATTTGATGCTATGTTGTATGCGAAGATATGTGAAAATTTCTGATTGGGGGAGTTCATGCTCTGAACATAGATGTTGGAAATTTTTAAGTTTTGTCCCTGTAAGGATATCTTGGATGTGGGTTATGCCTTTCCTTTGCCAATGTGTGAGGTTTAGTTCCGGTGTGAGTTGTGTGAGAGCTTGAATGGGGATCTGTGGTGAGACTTTATTTGGCGTGGGAACTTCCATCTCCACTAGTCTGTGCCACGCTTGAGCTGTAGCTCTGATGGTTGGGGGTAATGAAATTGAGGTCTTGGGCTGAAGTGGAGTACTAAGGAGCCAAGTGTGTATGTTCACACGGGGTAGCGATGCTTGTTCAATGGAGCCCCAGAGAGATCTTGTGTGGGGCTGTATCCAATCTCTCAGTTGTGTTAATATGGAGGCTGAGTAATAATCCTCTAGCTCAGGAAGCCCTGTGCCACCCGCTAGGGCGTGCTTTGTTAGGTAGGTCCTAGCGCACCTAGGTTTCTTTCCCTGCCAGATGAATTTGTTTAGTTCGGTTTGTAGTGCACTAAAGAATTTTTTAGGGAGGGGTATTGGAATGGTTCTGAAAATATATATTAATTGTGGTAGTAGTTGCATTTTAAACGCCGCCAATCTCCCCGTCCACGAAAGTGTATGTTTGGCTAAACTTTGTAAGTCTGCTTGGATCTTGGTGAGCATTGGGACGTGGTTTGTGGTGTAAAGTTTTGTTACCGAGTTGGGGAGTTGGATCCCCAGGTAAGGTATGCTTGTTTTTGCCCAAGTGTAGGGAAATTGTTGTTGAAGTAGGAGCTTAGTGGTTGAGTCTAATCCCAAATCTAGGATGTTTGACTTGGTGTCATTAACTCTATAGTAAGATACGTTGCTGAACTTCCCCAATGTCTCCTGTATTGCTGCCAGGGAAGGAACCGGGTTAGTTACCATTAGGATAATGTCATCAGCGAAAAGACTTATTTTGTGGGTGTGTTGACCAATTTTGAATCCTGTGATTTCTGGGTTTGTTCTAATTTGGGTCGCTAGTGGTTCCATTATTAGGTTGAAAATCAGTGGTGATAGTGGGCAGCCTTGCCTCGTACCGTTGCTAATAGTGAATGGTTGAGATATAGCATTGGAGGTAAATACTCTAGCTGAGGGAAGGGAGTAGAGTGCCATAATTGCTTGGAATATTTTCCCTTGAAAGCCGAATTTGTGTAGGACTGCTCTGATATAGTTCCAATGAACCCTGTCGAACGCCTTCTCTGCATCTAATGACAATAGCAGAGAAGGCGTTCCGGTGGATTCCGCATGGTGTGTAATGTCTATGAGGCTTCTGGTGGCATGAGAGGTTTGTCTTCCTCTGGTGAATCCAGATTGATCACTATGAATCAGGGTTGGTAGGATATCAATTAAGCGTAGTGCAATGGCTTTTGCATATATCTTGGTGTCAAGGTTTAGAAGTGATATTGGTCTAAAGTTTTGGGGTGTGTTCGGTTCCTTCCCTGGCTTGGGCAAAGTTATTATAGTAGCTTGTAACATTTCATATGGTAGAGAGGAAGAGGAGGCAGCGTCATTAAAGATCGTGGTCATGTGTGGTGTGAGGATATGTGCAAATTTCTTGTAATATTCGCTCGTTAGGCCATCTGGCCCTGGTGCTTTGTTTGCTGGTATTAGATGGATTGTATTATAGATTTCTTGCTGTGTGAAAGGGGCGTTCAATTTAGTCAGCTGAGAGGAAGTCAGTTTTGGTAGTGTTAGTTGTTCCAAAAATTGCTCCATCTCAGCGGGCGTTGGTTGATGTGTGGTTTGGTCCTGAGCTAAATTGTATAGGTCGTTGTAATATGTGCTAAACGCATCTGCTATTTTTTGGGGGTCTGAGAGTTTGTTTTTGGTGTTTGGGTGTATGAGGTGTTCGATTCTGGATTTAATGCGACAGACTTTGATACGGCTTGCTAGTGTTTTCCCAGCCTTGTTAGAGGTGGAATATAGGGTAGCTTTGATTTTATGTTGCATCTTATTATATGAGTCTAAGAGGAGCGTACGGAGCTCTAATCTGAGGCTCATAAGTTCAGATGTGTGGCTTTAACCAAACACTCTAGTTGCGAGATTTTGGTTAGAAGTGTGTCGACACGCTGCGTCCTCTCTCTCTTCAATTTGGAGCCTAGCTGAATCAACATTCCCCCAATAAAAGGCTTGTGGGCATTCCACACCACGGCAGGGTCTGATACCGTGCCTATATTTGTTTGGAAAAATTCTTCAAGATGGCTAGCGAGGGAGGGAGAATGGATTTTGTGCTGCAATATGAAGTTATTAACTCTCCACATAGTAATTGGTGCCAGTGGGCGATTGTCATCAATTCTTATGCTGATTGGGGCATGGTCCGACCATGTCGTGGTGTGGATTTCAGAGTTGGTAGTTTTCTGTAGTAAGCTTCTATCTACTAAAAAAAAGTCAATCCGAGAATATGTTTTGTGGACCGGAGATAGGTAGGTGTAGTTCCTCTCAGTGTCATGGTGACATCTCCACACATCGTATAGTTCCTGTGACATTATAAATTGTTGGAGTTTGGGATCTCCATTTGTGGAGGTGGATGATGAGTCATATTGGTTGTTGGGAATCATGTTAAAGTCACCGCAAATGATGGTGTGGCCTTTTTGTACACTTCTCATCTGTCGCATGGTTTTATGTAGAAAATTGAGTTGGTGACTGTTGGGAGCGTATAGATTTAGGATAGTGTAAGTTGAGTCATTGATGTCGCATATAAGTATGATGAATCTGCCATTCGGATCCAGTATGGAGTCATGAAGATGAAATTTTACGGTATTCTTCACTGCTATCATGACCCCCGCCTTCTTGGAGGAGAGGGAGGCCATGAATATGTGGGGAAAATCTTTGTGGTGACATTTGGGCGGTGATTCTTTCAGAAAGTGTGTTTCTTGAACACACAGAATGTCGCAGTGATGTTCTTTAGCAGTATTCCAAAGGCTGTGCCTCTTAGCTGGATGGTTAAGACCATTAGAGTTTATGGATAGAATAGTAAGTGGCATTGTGGTGTTGATGTTGATAGTGTGATGTGGGTTTTACTCACTGTTGGATGTTATGCCGATAGTAGGACTGTTGGTAAGAGGTCTCGTCCGCTGCTTGCTGATGCTGGTGTTAGGCGAGCACTGTAGAGGGTTAGTTGCATAGGAGTAGCTGAAACCAATACGAGAGTTAAACAGAGGAAAAAGAACTGTAAATCTCTTGAACTGTGAAATGTAGTACTTGAGTCAAAAACAAAAGCAAAAGCAGAAACAAAAAAAATCAGGCAGGTCCCAAATTCCTGGGATCTCCGAAGGACCTTAAAAGGTAACTCCGCTTTAGGGGGTAAACAGTCAACTTTGACAACGCTAGGCCTGGAACGGGAGGTCATTGCGCGTTTTCAGGTATCTGAGTGTGAGCTGTCATCCATGTTTGTGTTGTTGGTTGTTATGGAATCTGGCCCGCTGCGGCATAGGCCTCTTTGTGAAGGAGAAAGGGTTAGTGTGTTGCGGTTCTTCTACTATGATGCCCCATTGGTATAGGAGGTTCATTCCATCTTTTAAGTTGGATATAGTGTGTGTTGTACCGTTTTTTATTACCAAGACAGTAGCCGGATAACGCCATTTGTATTGAAATTTGTGATTGTTCAAGGCTTTTGTTACAGGGTTGAGCTGCCTGCGTAGTTGCAATGTATGTTTAGAGAGGTCAGGGAATAGCTGGATTTCCTGATAAGGAGCGGGAGGTGATCCTTTTTGTTTGATTTCTCTCAGCAATTTCTCCTTAATGTGGAAGAAATGGATCCGCATGATCACATCCCTGGGTACAGATGCCGCTAAATGAGGCGGTTTAGCTATTCTGTGGATCCTATCTATTATCAGTTCTGATGGGTTGGCGTCAGGCATGGCGGCCGCCATCAGATCCTTGGCATACTGATGTAATGCTGCTGGTGGCACTGATTCCGGGATCCCCCTCAGTTTTAAATTGTTCCTGGGGGACCTGTCCTCTAAGTCTGATAATTTTGCTTTAATCCATGTGTTTTCTTCTAGCATGGAATCATAAGAGTCCACAAGGTCATTTATAGTAGTAGTGCTGTCCTCCATCTTCTGTTCTATATATGTGACCCTGTCATCCAGATTGTGTATGTCTGCTGAGAATTTTGAGAACATAAATGACAAGTCTGTTAGCAGGGAAGCTTGTAGTGATAGAAGCATATCCTTTAGGGTCGTATCTATCACTGGCTGGCCTGAGGTGGGGAATGCCGCCATAGATGTTTGCAAGGCCTGATTTGACTGTAGTGGGTAAAATGGCGCTTCTCCTTGTTTAGGAGGTGGTGGGGATTCTAAACGCATCCTCGTTTTTGCGGGGCTACCGCTAGGAGGGCTGTCGCTGAAGCGTGCCCTTTGTGGTGAGTGTGGAGGCGATTTACCTTGCTCCTCAGAATGCTCGTCGGGCAGGTCTGTGTAGGCCTCTCTCGTCTGAGGTGATGTCCTCGCGGCGCCATCTTGGCCGGGCCTGCTCCGCGTTGCCGGCTTCTGAAAGAAGGCCGTTAATTTTTGCGGGCGGTCTTCGCCTTTTCATTTGCCGGACATCTCCCTCAGGATGAGCTCTTTCTCCGGTGTGATAAGTGCGGGGTTTGGAGACGGATGTTGCGCTCGTTCGTAGCTTTTCCTCCCGCAGGCCTCTGGAGCTCTTCAGCTACGCGTCCATTTCTGAGCGGTGCCAAGCCACGCCCCCCCTAAATCTTCTTTATTAAACAGTTGGGTAAAGGTCACAGATGCAACAGTGCTGACATGTTTCACCCACGAATGGCCGTACTCACAGCAACATAGCATATACGCTATGCTCACTCATGGCCATGATATGAGTAAGGCCAATTGTGGCTGAAAAGTGTCAGCACTGTTGTATCTGTGACTTTCACCTGGGTGTTTAATAAAGTAAAAAAAAATGTGTAGCGCTACCCCCAAATGAGCCACTGTAGTTTAACAGGTTCTTTTCCAAACAGTGCACAGGTAGCCAGGCACACAGCAACAGACCATTCACTCCAATTAATTGAACAGTCTAGAGGATGTCTTTTCAAATTTTATTTGCTTGTAGAACTGGTAACAGGAGAGGGTTTGGGGTGGTATGGGATACCCCAAAACGTTAAGCATTATTAGCAAAGGCTGCTTCTCGCTCAGTCACAATAGCACAAGTAACCAGTGAACTGAGCCAGTTTTAGCTTCATGGCTGAGGAACATGAAGTAGGTTTTAGCACAAGTCAAGAGGCTCTTATAGAGTTTTCCAGCATCCAGTCCAAAGGCAGTCCCCTCCTCTCAGCTTACAGATCCAATCCCGCAGCAAGGGAAAATACACTCCCCTCAATACACTCTCCTCAGGGCTCCAGACTATTTAACAGCATCCCAGCAACCATCTGTGCACACCTCTCCAGAGATTGGGTAGGCCCTGTTCAATATTCAGGCTGATCATTTGAACTCTCCCTCTCTAAGCTCTAGAAATATCTTCTACAGATGGGGGAAGCAATCAAATTTCCAGCCTGTGAATCCCTGAACAAACCAGACCACACAACCTCTGCTCTCTTCATTACTCAAGGAGCCAAAACTAAATTTACCTGGCAGTCTAACTGGGAGGGTGCTACAACTGGATTAATGCTAAAAACAAATCCCAAATAGTACACAATAGCTATATTTGATTTGTAATACCTCTCAAAAATATAATGAACCCATACCCTCATTATTTCATTATCTGTTTGAATGTGCAGGAATAGTCTGTTTTCTTTTCCAGTTTTTTTATATTTATAGGTTTTGCAATATGTGTACAATATACTGTAGGTAAAAACTTCTGCAGAGTCCATTCAGTAATGTATCCAAATCAACTCAAGTCAGGAAACATGTAACAAAAAGCATATAAACCTCATAGAATCCCATGGTCAAGTACCATAATGAATAGAGGAGATCACTGTCCTGGCCCCCCCACACACTCCCTTAGTACACAAGACTCCACATAAGAACAGTCAAATAGAACACTTTCAGAAACAAATAGAGAACTAATCCCATATGCATAAGTGGTCCCCGGCTCTTAAGGTGGCGTCCAAGTGGACAAGTCTGGGGATAAATGTATAACATGCTAGGGAAGAGGGAAAGAAAGAAAAGAAGTAAATACAGTAGACCATGCAACCATATTGCTCTGTATCAAGTCACAAGGACCACATGTGGGCTCTAGGTGTTTCCTGAAAGATATTTTATCTAGGGTGCCAACTTTTTTCGAACAGGGGTCATTTATCATTCAGGGTGGCTGAAAGTTTCTCATTGACCATTAGCTAGGAAAGTTTAGCCTTAATCATGTCTAATTAAATGGTGTGATATTTCCAGGACCTGGCTTTTGAAATAAATACAGCTATGAACACAAAGGGGATCAACCTACTTTCATTTCCCGGGGCCTCTAGAATAGGTTGGCCCAAAAGAGCTATGTAAAATTGTATACATGGATCAAAAATTTGCAAACTTTTGAGCAGTCCCACCAAATATGGAGAGCTTTCCTGGCCACACCTTCTGAAACACAGTGATGAGGCCCCGGGAATGCAAGAGGCCAACCTCGTTGGGACTAGATACCACATGAGTAAAACGTTATGGTTAGTTTCTATGATAGATGTATTAATATACAATCTAGAGGCATATCCTACCAATCATCAAGTTCTAACTCTACATTCAGGTTTCTATCTCACTTGGTCAAATATTGTCGTTTGGTGAGTTTTGACATTAATATATAGTATATTGCTTAAATTAAACCAGACTGTTTATCACACAATCTACATGAAGCTTCAAAGGTAGTCCAACTAGAGATATCTCCAAGACGTACAGAATTTATAAAGTGAGTCAACTATGTATACCATGTGAGGGATTAGTTCAATGGGGATCACCTTCCCTGGGAAAAAGGTAGATCGCACGGCAGGTTTTCTTAAAATCTGGTTGGTTGCAAGGTTTATTTAAAAGGTTGCAAGTTGAAAACAAATGAAACAAAACAGAAAATACATTCTCGCCATCCGAGCCCTAACTAACATTTCAGCTTTTCCTATCTGAGTGGTGCAGGGCTTCTCCCAGACACCCACAAAACTACACAGTGCAAACCTTTTTGATTATAGTCCATTAGCACACTTCCATGTGTCAGCTCCCTCTCAGGCTTCAAGATTCCTGAGTCCCAGGCCAGAGCAAATCTTTTCTCTAGGCCTGGTTATTTAAACCACTTGATGGTGGACTCCTGTGGACCACAAAATCCGGTCCGGAACCAACCCTGCCAAGGTAGTTGGTAAAACCTGGACCGGATTCCACCTTAGTTCACCCCAAATGATCGCATGTGAGGCGAACATAGTGACTATCGATCACCTCGCTTAACGTCATAACTGGTATAGTTCTGAATCAGGACGTTGGTGCTTTTCTTGCAAAAATTTAAGCAACAAGACACTCCCACCAGTACATAACTCAGCAATTTGTTGAAATCCCTTGTTTGTCCACCATTTGAATGTTGCAGGGGTGAGGCCCAGTATGAAAGATGGATTATTTAGCATTTGAGCTAGGGGACTGTGCATAGACTTAAGGTGGTATGATGTGTTAAGTCTCTCCCACAAGCTCACATCAGGTGGCTAGGTGGCCTGGGGCCGTGGCTGTAGACTTTATAGCAATATAAATGAATTGTCCACACTAAATCTATGGAAAACATATCAAATAATCAATCAAAGAAAATCAGAACATGTGAGCAGCAAACAAAAAGTGAGGTATAATCACTAAGAGTAAAAATGAAAAAAAAACTTGTTGCGCTAACATATGCAAATTGTGAAGAAAAAATGTGATGAAAATTAATAAAAATATATATCAGTCCAATATATTACATAGAATCCATGTGGAGTGAAACTTCTTAATAAAAAAAAATCTCAAAATAAAATGTCTTTATGTGACCAAATGAGTGAAAACTATTTTTATAATATGATATCAGTCCCAAATATCACAGGTAATCAATGTGAAGTATAAACCATTGATAGAAGTGCACAATCACCATATTCCTCCACCAATGTGAGAAACAAATTCCACCACAATAGATGTGCTCTTACCAGAGCTCCATGACCACCTATCACGGGGGGTCAGGGCACGCTTTGTGGATAAGCCTCCACAGACACCTCCTTAACGGATCGGTCAGCTACCATCTGATCTGAATAGGTAACAGGTTCCGGATAGCCTCAAGGTTCGCTCCACAGACGTGACATTGAAAGAAAACCGCAATAGTGTGATATTGCAAAACGAGATGGCTTTTAATAAAAATATTGCACTTACATGAAACCATTAAATAGTGAGCATATAGAAAGACCAGATGGACATCAGATGAACGCGATGGCTGGATAACCTCACTTCCACCTGACCGGCTTCGTCACAACATGGACTAAAGTAGTACAGTATTCTAGGCAAGTACAACCTACCGAACCACAAAGGGGGTTCAACATTCCAACTGTCAAGATCAGCTGATAGCTTATCATAAAGTAGGGGGTAGTTTTTATGATATAAGGTATGGAGATGGAGGTAAATGAATGCCTAAGTATGGTAAAGCTTCCATTTGCCATTTGAAATTGAAGGCATCCCTCACATTCGCTAAAGTCTGACTACCTACAGACAAGTTCATGGCTTGGGACTCTATTTAGGAACAGATTTAGGAATTGTAATAATAGCAGAGGATATGATCAATAGGATATCATCATCAATTAAAACATATTTGTGTTCTTAGTCCCCACAAGGGATTCCTCATATATCCAGGTTAGTACCGTATGCCACCATCAGCTCAACTCTCACTGGGTCATGTCTGACTCTGTATTGATCAATCACTTAATGGACAATTGAGGCTAGATGTTTTTTTTCTGTACAGACTTTACCATTATTTCTGACATAACCTCAAAGTTCTTGTGCTGTGTTCATGTATCCTTCATATCCTCCAGTGGCCTTTATACGTATTGCTGCTGTCGTGGTGAGAGCTGACTGGAGCCGTGGAGGAGTCCAAGAGATTTTTAAGAAGCTTTGTGACCTCTATGAGGTTGAATCAATGAGGTGAGGGGCCAGAGTTACCAGTGGTGGTTTGCTTTCAGCACATTGGGCACATTGTGTGGATATCAATACACTCTCATCCCAATGGCTCTTCTTATTATATCTAAGGACTTTTGTTCATAATCAGTTGATTGTGATATTTATAATGGCGCTACACTGTTTACATGAATTTTGATGTTGTATTTTAAGGTTTTAAGAATTACCTTTTGAGTGTTTAAGCAGCCTATATTCTGTTTACATATTGTGTTGCTCAGCGCTGAATGTTTGTATATATTGAAGGACACTTACCTGTCCAGGGAGCCCGCAATGTCGGCATCCGAAGCCGACCCATCCATCGGCTCCAGGTGCAGGCGCCAGCATCCTTACTAAGGGAAACAGGAAGTGGAGCCTTACGGCTTCACAGCCTGTTTCCTACTGCGCATTCGTGAGTCACACACAGGGGAGGGCTGGCCCAGGGGGTAGGGTGGCAATTGCCCCCCAGGCCACCCTAACTTACATTTAAAATGGTTGATGGCTGCTGCCCGCTCCCACTTTTTTTTTCTTGTGCAGGAAGGAAATAGGGCCCAGGGGAGCAGCCACCAACTAACTGCAGGCAAAGGGGGGGACGCCCAGGGCCGGCCCTACCATGGATCCCGCTAGGCCCATTGGGTGGGCATGGATGGTGAGCTGATTCGGTGGTTCAATGGGCCACTTGACTAGACTTGCCCCCCAGGCCTACGGCTGGCAGCCCTCCCCTGGTCACACAACACTTTCTGAATGGTCCCGTCATCTTCTCGTATAAACACAGGTCCCAGAAGGCAACGGGGGGAAGGAGGAGGGCACAGCAAAACCGCTGACATGACGTACCTTGCCGTGGCGACATGGGACAGAAATCCCAAAGAAAACATAACAAAAAGATATGAAAAATGAAAAAAAAAAATCCAAAAACTAGGGGGAGTGGGGTGATCTCTTTTTGCCTGGAACTCCACTTTAAGTACACTATCTACAAACACTTGGTTACCATTTAAGCAGGAAAGGTATTTTTCCTGTGCCTGGATAGACATTTGCTAAGATGTTTTATGAGAGGGGGCTTCATCATCCAGAATTTACCTGTTAAAAACAAAGGAAGTTTTCAGGCAGCATATAATGTAAACCAGCCTTCATTAAATAGCGGACTGTGGTTCGGACCTGGACCTAGTGACACTCCTATTTGGAAAGTCAGCCTGCCAGTCTGTAGTGCTAGATTCCTGAATACCGTCATTGGTTGCGAGGACTGCAGGTGTCCTACCAACCATTGACATTACTTGTGCTCCCCACCCTCTTTAGCGAGTTTCTCTGCCCAGCTCCTGCCCACTGCAGCATGCTTCTTCTTTAAGCTTCCACTCCTGTCCCCTGCCTGTCTAGCTACAGGGAGTTATCCTGTAGGTATACTGTTCTACCAACCTACAGGTGCACTGTTATGGTTCACAACTGAAATTTAAGAATGAGCACTCTGATGGGGACACCTATTCTATGGGGGAACTCTGATGAGGACATCAGCATTCTGATGGGGACACCTGCTCTCTGGGGGCACTCTGATGGGGACACCTGCTCTTTGGGGGCAATCTGATGGGGACACCTGTTCTCTGATGGGGCACCTGCTCTCTGATGTGGGGCACTCAGATGGGGACATCTGATGTATGGGAGCACACTGATAGGTGCACCTGCACTATGGGGACACACTGATGGGGGCACCTGCTCTATGGGAGCACTCTGATGGGGATACCTGCTCTATGGGGGCACAGTGATGGGGACACTTGCTCTCTGATGGGGCACCTGCTCTATGGGGGCAATCTGATGGGGGCACTCTGATGAGGACACTTTTTGATGGGGACACCTGGCCCATGGAGGCACTCTGATGGGAACATTTTCTTTCCAATGGAGGCACCTACTCTATATGGGAAATCTGATGGGGAGACTCTGATGAGGACCCCTGCTTTATGGGGACACTCTGATGGGAACACCTGCTCTATGAGGGCGCTCTGATGGGGACGTCTGATCTATGAAGGCATTTTGATGGTGACTCCTGATCGGGGCACCTGCTCTATGGGGACACCCTGATGGGGACACCTGCTCTATGGGAGGACTCTGATGGGGAAACCTGATCTAGGGGGGCACACTGATAGGGGCACCTGCTCTATGGGGGTGCTCTGATAGGGACACCTGATGTAAGGGGTACTCTGATGAGGACACCTGAACTATGGGGTCATTCTAATGGGGACACATGATGTACAGTAAGAAGGCACTCTGATGGGAGAACGTGATGTAAAAAGGTACTCTGATGTGGGATAAATACTGATGAAATGCAATTAAATTGTACATTTCTCATTTTTTAATAGAGAAACAGATGACTACAATCTTTCTGAGTCATAGTACAAACCTGAGATTTGGACTTCAGCTGGAAGAAAATTTTAATGACTGGACATCCTTGAATTTTGATTCAATACTCCTGATGTAAACAGAAGATCTGATGCCCAATACTACAATGTATTATGTAGTGTGAACTTTAAGTCAACAGAAATAGGTTCTAATAACCCTTTAACCTCCACAAAAGGGGTTAACTGTTCATTTTTATAAATCATATCCTAGAGAGCAAAAGATGCTGCAGCGTTAAGGCGCATGTGCCGTGTATGTACCGCCGCATGCGCCATGTATGTCCCGGCAATAGGGCCGGACCTTTCCGGAAAGACGGGTCCCGTGCGCATGCACGGGAGTGACGTCTCGCGGCCCTGGCCAGTCACCACGCCGGAGTCGCGTACCTGGAAGCAAGATCCGAGGGAAGATGTCCGTTCCCTCAGAGGGGACCGAGCAGCCCGGTTGGATCTTCGTTTCAAGGTAAGTATTTCATAATGAGCTAGTATGCAGTGCATACTAGCTCGTTATGCTATCGTCTTGAGGTTTTTATTTATTTATTTCTTTTTTAATGGATAGACAACCGCTTTAAGTGAGGAATGTAATAATGTCACGTGAGAGACCAGCTCGAGATCTAATAAATGCATGTGATTTCTGTCTAGGCTTTGACAATTATTTACATTGCATTAAATATATGATTATTCAAATATTCATTTTTACTTATTATAAGAATAAAAATTAAACAGTGTATATAATTTAGATCATTGACCCAAAGTAGTTTGTTGTTGATGTCATGTGACCCATATAGAAGGGCTACCTATCTGTGGCATAATTATATGATGATTTTTTAAATGTATTGCAAGGTTTTATTTTGTGCCAATAAGTGATACAGAACTTTATATATGTATATTCACATCAGTCCCTTCCCTCAAAGACCTTATAACCTAATGTCCCTTTTTTTCATCTGGTCATTTTGCAGGCAAGACTAACAATGCTAAGTCCTTGTTCACATCTGTGCTATGAAGGATGAAGCACAAGTTCTCACAGCACCTGAAAATGCATGTTGTTGTTGCGGTTATAACAGGGCCTTTCACTCTTAAAGTGGTGCTAAAGGCTGAAGAATTTTTTACCTTTAAGGTAAAAAAAAAAAAAAAAAAAAATCGGTATGTAGCATCTCCCCAGCCCCCTCTAATACTTACCTGAGCCCCATCTTGATCCAGCGATGTGCACGAGAGCCTCGGCTCTCCGGGGACTCTCCTTCCTCATTGGCTGAGACAGAAGCGGGAATTTTTGGAATTGAGCCTGCTCGGGTGCCCCCATAGCAAACTCTTTGCTCTGTGGGCAACTTGGATAGAGGGAGGGGCTAGGAGTGCCAGTGGGTAAGTATACCATGTTTATTAAAAAAAAAAAAAAACTTGCCTTTAATATCACTTTAATAGTGCCCCAATGCACCTTGCCCACACAGCACACCACAATATATGATAACATTTTAAGTTAGAGTAGCACCTTTAAGGGAGTCTGAGCCTGGGTTTGCTTTGCTCTGTTTTTTGGAACATTGCATGTCTTTTTTTTGTCCCAGCTGCTTTAAAAAATTCCTAAAAATACACAGAGGCAAGTTCAATGTAATGCTTGCCTTTGATTTTTATTAATGCCTTAGGACAAAATGAAAATATAACAAGTATTTATATTTGTCAAGCCAACCTCAAAGCATTTCAAAAACGTTTTAAATGTCAATGTTTACCTTTGAAAAAATACACACATTTATTTAATTTTTTATTTTGTATTTGCTAGATTTAGTGCATTTGTGTAAGTATACATAATGTATATCTTTAAATTAGCCCTGTCCCTGCAGATTCAGTAAATTACACTGCTTACCTTTTTCGCAGGAACAAGACACTATGCTATGCCCCCTTCAATTTCCGTCTTCCTTTCCTATATGGGATGCCATTTATGGCTCCCATCAAAGAGTGCTTTTGGGAGATGATAAAAAGGCACATATTCCAATGTGTGATCTGCTCTGTCTTTCAAACAAAGTGGCTTCCTGTAAAGGCCCGTACACACGATGCAAAATTCGTATGGTAATCTTCGTTCGACGACCGATCGTCCGAAAATCTTACCGTTAGTATGGTCCTTTTGACAGTCGTTTCTGAAAAAATCCTGATGTGCAGACTATAAATTTTTTGTCATACGTGAACTCAATTTTTGTTTAAGTAGTATGGTTTTTGCCCAAAAAATATCGTAAGAGCAAGACTACGCATGCTCAGAATCTAAAAAAAAACATACAAAACTATTCAACACATTACGTCGCTTCTGAAGTTGGGTTCTGTCGTACGAGAATTTTATGGTGAGTAACCCCTTCACTTTCGACATGAGACTAGCATGCAACAAAAAACTGACAAATGTTCATCCGAAAATCTGATCGTGTGTATGAGGCTTAAGAGGAGGAAGATGAAACTTAACTAAAAGATAAAGGCAGTAGTTATAAGTTAAAATTATATATATATATATATATATATATATATAGTTACTACATAGTTACATAATTAGTCAGGTTGAAAAAAGTCCATCTAGTTAGACCAAAAAAAAGAAAATAAAAGCATTTATATAGATAATACAAATAATCCCATAGCTTGAAGAAAAAGTGAGAGATACCGCTTCAGGCGTGGAGAAAGGTCCGTTGCCAAATGAGGCTGGTGCTGGTCTGAAGTCCGCTAGCCAGAGTGTTAGAAAATGAAAAAGATGACCGCACTCAGTCATATTGGAACCATTGTACCGATTTAATGAGAACCGTTGCAGCATACAAAGTCAGGCAGTACAGTGCAAAACCAGGTGGGTAGACGCGTTTCACGGAACGAGAATCCGCTTAATCATTACCCCTAAAGCTATTAGCAGTGAGGTGAGGACATAAATGCAAAAAACAACCAAAGTGATCATGTGTAATGTTAATTGCTCATTAGCAGTATGTGAAGCAAGCACCAATTGGGAAAAAACCTTCAGGAGTGATGGTTACAAATTAACCCTTGATATAATCAGACATCTGAAGAAACACATATTGACAAAAGAGGGAGAAGAAAGAAAGAAAGAAAGATCCTCCCTCCATAGTTTAAAACAGTAGACTTTTTCTTCCCATACGTGCGAGCCAGTAATTAAAACGGGATTGCACGTATATGAGCTTTGTTAAAAACATCAGTAAAGTAAAAAAAAAAAAAAACAATACAATAAATTGTATGGCACATATTAGTAATATATATCAAATGACAGATGATAAGTGATAGTATATATCAAATGACAAGTAATATGTACAATTTCCCAAAAACGTGGACACAAATATGAACGGCAGCTTAACCATCAAAAGGTATGTAGAGAATTTAACAGCTTAATAGAAACATGATGGTTATTTTGTATCACAAGTACACATGTATCAACAGACATCAAAATCAGATGCTGCCAAAAACTGGTGATTGTATCTATTTGTAATAAAGTCACTATTTTTGTAGCTGTGTCCATGGAAATACAAAGGGACAGGGAAAATATAGTCAGCAGAAATGATTACTCTGTCAGTCACTATATGACCGAATTCATTTATATGAAGAGGAATCAGTTGTATTACAAGTTCCTCCCTTTATTTCCTATTTTTTGTTACTTTTATATCATTTATGTGTTACATATATTTTCTTTGTTGTGACTATGCGTCCCTGTTGTAATCCAAAGGTACTTGAAAAACAAGAATCAGCAAATTAGATATAGTTAAGTAGCTAAGAAGCAAGGGGCATTACTAGTATCTATAGGTAAAAATGTATATA